>CAKAOI010002109.1:0-101929 GCA_916701655.1 Sebastiscus albofasciatus
CGCTCTCAAATTGCAGCTGTCAAATCAAAAGTGACTGTTAAGAAATCTGAGATGAAGGCCGCTGGAACTCTTGGTATTACCCTTGTCGTGTTTATACTCTGTCTCTGTCCGTACTACATCCCTTCTCTAGTAGGACAGGACACCTCAAGCGGCGGTACATCAGCTCAGATTTGGCTGTTCTTTTGTAACTCCACTTTTAATCCTCTCATCTACGCCTTTTTCTTCCCCTGGTTTAGGAAAACGGTTAAAGTCATTGCCAGCCTTCAGGTGCTGCAGCCTGGTTCCCGTGAGGCCAAGATCATGTAGAGAGAAATAATACACTGCATATAAACCAACTTATTTTATGAAAGTGAAGTCAGTCTAATTGATGGTGACGTAAATTTGAACACAGTGAACGTACAATGTGACATATAAATGTATTTACTTCAGTAGGACGACAATTTGTGTACCTGTTTATACTTATTACATAATCTGATGGTTAAAATTCATAGAGGTTGATTTTTTTTTTTATTTGGGAGAGTCATAAGTGACCGTAGTTGCAGAAGCACCCTTGTATGTAAACCACTATACTTTTGACCTTTGCCAGTTAAGATAATGGAGATTTGGTTTAGAAAAGCTATTGAGTTATTTCCTGTCAGTGTGTTTAATATTGGTGCAATTCAAGACTGAACAGTCTGTCCTAATGAATGACGTATAGTAGGTGTAGCCTTAACATTGCAATGAAAGAAAGAAAAAAACTACATTACTGTATGTGGCATAAACTGATTAAAGTGGACCTATTATGCTTTTGCACTTTTTCTCTTTCTTTTACAAAGATACAAAGCCCAAAGTCCACACCACTGGGAGTTACTCTCCCCCACAGAAACAGTGCTGCTTAACTGCCTGAAACACCTCGATTGAAGGCCAAAATGCCAAACTCGAGGCTTCAAAATGGCAGTCCACAAACCAATGGGTGATGTCATGGTGACTACGTCCACTTTTCATATACAGTGTACGGTATCACACTATCTCTAGGTTATGTATTTATACACTTTGTTACAGCTGTATGTGTTTTCTGTGCTGTTGTCCCTTTTCCCTCTCCAGTAGCTCTGCCCAGGTGTGCTGCACTGTTCAATGAGGTTGGGAAGGAAGTGCTTAAAAGCTCCTGTGCCAGCAGCAGAAGGGAGAGGCCTCTGGTGTGGGGACTGCTGGTTTTGCTGCCTCTCAGCTTATGATTTTTATATTGTCTTGTTCGTATTTCTTTGTTAATAAATCATATGGATTTGAGTGTTTTAAAGGCGTCTTCTGTGGTTGATTTGGGTCAGTGTTGGAGTGTTGTTCGCCACAATAGGGCTGCCCAAGGGTGGGGCGTAACACACTTACTTTGGTCCAAACTGGCATTGAATAAACTGGCCCGCAAATCTCTTCTTCTGCGAGCTCCTATTGGACCTGAGGAAGGCGAGAAATACTTGTTACAAATGTCAGAAACTGGATTTTAAAATGTCAATATAGAGGAAAAAATGATTAAATGAAATAGAACAATGGTTGGATTGGGCAGCAGTGAGGGTATTGTAGCTGTTAACTAGTTAACACTCAGCATTGTTTTCTGTGAGGGCCGGTCAAATACTTCGATGATGGTTTCCTGTGTTGTGCTGCAGATGTTTTCATCCTGCGTCTGTACCTATAATCTCTCGGTTAGGGTTGCTCTCTCCCACTGCATTGCTGGCTGTCACTTCAGTGGCGTCAGGATCGAAGTCGGTCAGCCGGCAGCTGAGCTCGGTGGTGGTGCTGCAAAGCTCAACACGGTCTGCCTCCGACACATTGTAGACACTGTACCCCGTGGCAAACACTGACGCATCCCAGGAGAGCACAGCAGACTCTGTGTCACCAGTGTACACCACATTCTGCGGCGCACAGGGGACTGGGAAACAAACATTGAGCATGCCGTTAACAGAAGGATAGTAAGATGTTGTATTTAAAACATGCATCATCATTTTTAGGTAACACTTTACTTTAAGTCCCCCTATTTCACATTTATAAGCAGTATGCAAACGTTTAATGAATGATTTACAACACACTATAATGTAGTTGTAAGCTACGTTTATTCATTCAATAATTATAACTTCTCCCATGAAGACATATTTTATATTATTAAAACTGTATTTTACAAAGGGCTGTAAAATTAAACGTGATAATATCACGTTAACACAAATTTGTGTTAACGCAACTAATTTCTTTAACGCATTAACGCAACTTGCGAGTTTTAGGTTGTAGTGGGCTCAGTTTTAAAGCTAGAGTGGTGATACTGGTATCATATGAAACTACAAAAACTAAAGAATCCATTGGCACCAACCATTTCATACTAGCTGGTTGCAAAAGAGGTTAAATAACGCTCCAAACTTGCGCTAAATTTTGGCGAGGAAAAACTGTCATGGCCGTTTTCAAAGGGGTCCCTTGACCTCTGACCTCAAGATATGTGAATGAAAATGGGTTCTATGGGTACCCACGAGTCTCCCCTTTACAGACATGCCCACTTTATGATAATCACATGCAGTTTTGGGGCAAGTCATAGTCAAGTCAGCACACTGACACACTGACAGCTGTTGTTGCCTGTTGGGCTTCAGTTTGCCATGTTATGATTTGAGCATATTGTTTTATGCTAAATGCAGTACCTGTGAGGGTTTCTGGACATTATTTGTCATTGTTTTGTGTTGTTAATTCATTTCCAATAATAAATATATACATACATTTGTATGAAGCAAGAATATTTGCCCACTCCCATGTTGATAAGAGTATTAAATACTTGACAAATTTCCATTTAAGATACATTTTGAACAGATAAAAAATGTGTGATTAATTTGTGATTAATCACGATTAAGTATTTTAATTGATTTACAGCCCTAATTTTACTATATTGTCAATCATACACTTTTTGTTTATACACCAGCCTCCACTTATGGTATAATTGTTGACAAATCCATTAATAATCTGCTTAATATTATAGTGTGTTTTAAACCATTTATTACATGTTTATATACTGCTAATAAATGCTAAATAGCGAAACTTAAAGTAAAGTGTTGCCAATTTGAATTTTCTCCACATAAACTCAAACCCAAAAAGAGAGAGGAAGAACATTTTTGTAAAGATATTTACACTAAAAACATTCTTCCCCTTCTGTATAAAGTCAGGGATGAGTGCAATGTAAAGTTACCTGAGACTCCAGACAAGGCACTGGACGGCTCGCTGACCCCAGCTGAATTTCTGGAGCGTACTGTGATGTTATACGCTGTGCTGCAAGGCATCGGGAAGTCAAAGAACGTCATGGGCAACCAGTAAGAAGAGACGTTCATCAGAGCCCGTGGGCTGTCTTGGATTCGACCGGTTATCTCCACAAGGTACTCAACATCAGGACAGTTGACCCTGTCCCACGAAATCAGGGCCCAATGAGCTTTGCCTATCTTCTGCATTCGAACTTTCAGAGCAGTCGGAGCGCATGGAGCTGAGGAGGAAAGAGATTAGAGATTAAGGGAGTATTTTATTAGCCCGCATACATTTTTAGCTCTTGTTCTTCAGGTGTAGTTTACCAGCATACCACTTGTTAAATTTAGTCCTCTGGAAACACATTTTAAAGAATAAAATAACTTAATCTCTGGACTTCTTGGTGGGATATACTGATTTTTACACTATCTTTACCACCAGACTAGCTGTACTATATTGTAGGTATTAAACCAAATGGCAGTACTGATTGTATTATACCTGAGCAAGACTTAAACATTTTTAATATCTATGTAATATATTTAATAACACATCCCTGAAGCCCTAAAAGAGCCCTAACTGAGCTATTCAGTAGAATAAATATAATTCATGCAAATACGTAGGACTAGAGATAACACATATCCACATATTTTGTGCTTAATTAACTAATTGGAGTTAATGTGTTAATTATGGTGAACTGTGATATTTTTGAGCTCTAATATTTACCTGCTCCCGCCTGCAGAGGTGCACTGAATGAGCTGTTGCAGATGCCGTCCGAGGCTTCAACAGAGAAATTGTAAATGTCGCCACATTCCAGGCCTTCGATGGTGCAGAAGGTGTCGGCGCTGTCGCAGTAGAGCGCGTCTCCGTGCATAGGTTGGGCGCAGCCGAAATACTCCACAGCGCCCTCACTGGGACTCCAAGACAGCACGGCAGAGTTGGTCTCACAATCAATATCCACTGCGAGACCGGAGGGCTCACAGGGCACTGCGACGACAGAGATGAAATAGTTAGAGATTCAAGCAGGAAGCAAATCCAGTACACTCTACTGTTCCTTCAGTGTGTCAGTTCAACTTGATGGTAACATAGAAACCTAACTGTAGAAAGTAGCAGCTAGATAATGCATATTATGATGATTAGTATCGTAACAGAACAATAAGGAAAAACTACTTTTTAAACAACAGGAATTGATTATTAATGCATTATAGCATGAAAAGAAATAATGGAGGATGTCTTTGCACGATTTCCCAGAGGGCTCTCTGCTCCAATTAGATAGCTTCCTCTTCTGTTCTTAAAATATGACTATTTTAGGGCTGCAAGTAGCAATTTGAATACTTTGTTAATTAATGGATTATTTGTATTGTCTATACAATGTCAGAACATTCTGAAAAACGCCCATCTTGCCCTTGTTTGGTCTGAAAAAATGGTCCAAAACCTGAATAGATTCAGACAAAGAAAAGCCACTGTTTGATGTTTTAATTGTCTTGTTTTTTATTTTAAATATGTGCCCATGGAAAGCAGAATTGATACTAATGAAATAAACTCTCTACCTGTTCTGAAGGTCGAATTGCTGGGCGGGCTGGTGCAGTTGTCTCCAAGGGCTGTGATGCTTAAGTGGTACGACTGTCCGCAGTGCAGGTCAGCCAGGGTGCAGTTATTCACTGAGGTGTTGCTGTTCACAACATGTCCATCCATCCCTGTGGCGGTCACTACGTGGGATGTAGCCACAGGGGAGTGTCCCCACGTCACTGTGGCTCCATTCTCCTCACATGATGCCACCACTGTCACATTGGCCGGGGCACAGGGCGCTAAAGAGGACAGAATAACCTTAAATATTTCTCTTTGTTTGTATATTTACATCCCCATTAGGTGCGAGATATATCATGCGTCTTTTCTTATGTCATTTCTAAATAAAACTAGTAATGATTAAAGGAATCTGCTTCGGTGAATCAGACTGAAAAATGAAAAATACCTGTTTTGATCTTCTTCGGTGGGCTTCTGAGGCTGCTGCACTTATCAGAAGACACTGATACAATGATGCTGTAATGCATGCCACACTCGATATCCTCGAGTACACACGAGTTGGAAGAGCTGTTACAGTAATTGAAGCTTTTGTCGTGGCCCTCAGCGGTCACCAGGTAGAGCGGCGTGTCATCCATCATCTCCCATTCAACCAGGATCGTGTCGCTGTTGCATTGGCTCTCTGCACTAATGGATGTTAGAGCGCAAGGACCTACAGGACAGGACGCATATATGAAATAATGATATGAAATAATTCAAAAATGCCTTTGAAAAGCTTTTAAGAAAACTTTAACATTGTATCCTACCTCATTTCTTATTCTACTTAATCTTTCAGAAAGGCCTCATAGGTGCTTCATAGCATTAGTCCTTTATAAACCCTTTAAAACTAATCAGATACTACTGCATTCCTTCGATATTCATGATGCTCCTTCCCCTTTGAGTCAGCAGATGGAAGTTTTTTAAGATTGAAAAAAATCTCAGCCTGCTCTAACAACTTTGTGGTTTTAATATTGAACTGTATGTAGTTTATTATATAGCTCAAAATAGAAGCACAAAGTAAATCCTATATCACAGATGTAGGATTTACAGATGTTTAGTTGTAACCCCAAAGGACTTAACCCAGCTGTTCCCAATCTAGGGGTCACGACCTCTCCAATGGGTCACAAGATGATTATTGGGACAGAAAAGAAGAAAACACATTGTTTTGCTACTCAAATTGAAATTACTTTTGTGTTTTTACTCAAATATTTGCTTTTCTGTTAAACAGTGATAGTTTTACCTCCAACAACTGCTCAAATACACAATCAGACTTTTAGAAGGGAAAGTCACTGTTTGATGAACAAATGCATGTTGCTTCATTTTAAGCAGTCACAAGCTGAAAAGGTTGGGAACCACTGACTTAACCCACAGATGTCAGTTCTACAGTACTTTTGTGCCAGACAAGATTTAGTATTTGGTAATGCATTAATATGGTATCTGAATAAGGGTTAAAATCAGCAGCAACTGGACTTGGTTTAGATTCTTGAAGACGTTTCACTTCTCATCCAAGAAGCTTCTTCAGTTCTGCAAAATCTAAACCAAGTCCAGTTGCTGCTCATTGGATGACTGAGAACCTTCACAAACATTAATATGGTACAATGTTTACTAGATCATTTTCCTAGTAACCTTTGAAAGACAACACTTAAAGGTACAGTTTGTGGGGTTTGGTGGCATCTAGTGGCGTGATTACAGATTGCAACCAACTGAGTTCCCCTCTGCTCACTCCTCCCTTTCCAATGCTGCGGTAACGTGAGCGACCAAGAACAAAACCGTGGTAAAGCTGTTCGCCTCACTCAGAGGCCATCCTTACCATAATAAAACTACTTTAGGAGCTACGGAAGCCACAGTTTTGCACTCTGCAGCTCACTTTACCGCAGTTTCACAAGCGTGTTGGAGAACTACGATGGCCTCTGGGTAACATGTGCTGTGTTTGGTTTGTCTTTTCTGGGCTACTGTAGAAACATAGTGGACTCCGTGAAGAGGACACACTCCCTATGTAGATATGAAGGGCTCATTCTAAGCTAACGAAAACACAACGATTCTTAGTTTCAGGTGATTATACATAATATAAGATATAAGAAAACATAGTTGTGAATATTTCATTTCATTTCTGCTAATAGATCCCCTGAAAGGTTGCACACTGCTCCTTTAAGCACTTAAAAATCGGTATATTGAGAGTAGAGATTCTTGTTGAATACCTGTCTCAAGCTCAAAGGTGGTGTTGTGATTACTGTGGCAGTGATTGTTGAAGGCAGTGACGTGGAAGGTGTAAAGGGTCCCACATTTCAGATCTGGGACATTACAGGGAGAAGCGGTGGTTCTGCAGCTGGAGTTGTGACCTCCGACCCCTTGGGCCATCACATAGTAGCCGAGGGCTCCTGCTGCGGCGTCCCACGTCACCCAGGCATCGTTTGATACGCAATCCAGACCGCCCTTAGTATTCATGGGCACACATGGAGCTGTGGAGGGAATTCAGAGTTTTATACCTCCATGCTTTATTTCTTATTCCCTCCTCTGTTTAAAGACATTCTCCAGACGTTGCCTGCAGTTGGCGCAATTGTTAAATTTGTAGCAGCTATTTCTGTCCTTTCCCGTAGGTAACACAGGTTGGCATGTTTAGAAGTGGACTGGTAATAGCTTCCCCTGGTGAATCTGGAACCTGCTGAGTGTGTGAAGTGTAAAGCGTCTTTGAGATCTTTAAAAAGTGCTATATAAGTTTAATCTATTATTATTATTATTATTGAAGTGTAAGTGAATGAATTTCTGATCTGCAAAGCCAAATCCAGGGCATCATGTCATTAACACACGTGTAAATATTGTATTTGAACAAATGGATGTCTGCTTGAAGCTTACCTGAGGAAGTCTCTACCACGGCGCTGGGCTTACTCTCACAGTCGTCTCTCACAGACTGCACAGTCACGTTGTAGTGCTGTCCACACGGTAGATCGCTCAGGGTGCAGGCAGTGCTGCTGGAGTTACAGTAGAGTCTGGCCCCGGTGTTGCTCACTGCCGCCACATGGAAGTACTGGGCGTCGGGGTTGGGGGACCAGGACACGGTCATGGCCTCATCATCACACTGTGCATCAACAGTCACATTCTGGGGTGTACATGGTGCTGAGGGGGGGAGGCCGAGGGAGGGCAGGTTAATATAGTGTTGTTGAACTACTCAGGATTTCTATGTTCATCATCATCATGTTTACAATACCTGTCCGCACGTATGCCTTGTGACTCTCTACACTGAAGCAGGACTCATCCCGGCCGAACACGCTCACATTGTAGGTCTGCCCACACTGCAGGTCGGTCAGGTCACAGTAGGTCATGGTGTTGTTACATTCAGACATGTGACTTCCGTCTGCTGTAACACCCACCGCGAGATAGGAGAGCGCTCCGCTGGCTGGCTCCCACGTCACTGCAACGGCGTTTGAGTAGCACCGTAGGTCAGCCTTGACGTTGGTCGGCGTGCAAGGAACTGGGAGAGAGAGAGAGAGAGAGAGAGAGAGAGAGAGAGGGGACAGATGAGCAGTGAGACGACAGAGTTCCTGTTGCTTAATATTAATATACGTGCATGTATAAAAAGAGAGTGAGATAATTCACATGTCAGCAACACATTTTAAATGACCCTTTAGAAATCCTTTCACAAGTCTAAGGTAACTAAAATGTCAAATCGTTTGTCAGGTTCGGTCTATACAAGCAAATATTAAACAACAACAAAACTGATGGACAAAGATAGTTTTCATCTGACTTAAGTGCGGCCTCCCAGATTCTCCAAAATGGATTAAACAATTAAGAAGTCCAACAAACCGCTCAAAATTCTTTATTAATTCATTCAGATTTTCTAATTTCAGTCTGTTCTTTCATCTCTCTTTTTTATCAGGTAAAATGTAATATATCTTCAGTTTCAGTTCTGTAAATATATATCTGTTGGCTTTAACTATGACCTAAAATATTTAAGTTATTAATGACAATTTGTCTAAATATATTCAATAAGATTGATTTTGAAAGGATACAGAGTCGATAAGTAAATGCGAAACAGGACTGAGCTTTCATAAAATGTAATCATGTGTTTGTCAATCAATGTTTTGCTCTGTGTTTGAAACCACCAACTTGAAACCAGATCCAAAATGGACTTGAAGATGGGAACCTAACATTTAGGCTGCCCCGTTCAGATATTTTGCTGTTAGTTAGACTATAATCATGGCGTATACAAAATGTATTAGTATTATCACTATAGCATTACTTTATTTCTAACAGCAACATCATCCCAGAAATGTCCTATTAGAGTGTCAAATCATAGCACTGAACTGATGGAAAAAGGCACCTGTCATACTGAACAACGTACCTGACTGCAGGTTGAGGTAGGCGCGGCTGTTGTCACATTGTCCATCCTTAGCTGTCACTGTCAGGTTGTAGAGCTGGCCGCAATGCATGTTGGGTAGCTGGCAACTGGTTGCGGTGCTGTTACACTGAATCTTTTGACCATCGGGCCCAAAAGCTCGCACCTCGTAGGAGGACACACCCTCTCCCTCTCCCCATGACACAACGCCTGTGTCATTACTGCACACCATCTCTGCTGTTACATTCTGTGGCACGCACGCCACTACAGACAGACGGACAGACGGATATGAATGAAGACAGGTATAAATAGAGCTTTAATATGACATGCAACATGCCTTACATGTGAATATTCTACCTGTGTTGAGCTCCACAGCAGAGCTTTCAGCGCTGCTACACGTCAAATCTGAAGCACTGACAGTGATGGAGTAGTTGTGGCCGCACATCAAGTCATCTAACAGGCATGTTGATTCAGTGCTTTCGCACATTGACGCATAGCCGCCGTTGCCCTGGGCAACTGTGGTGTACGATATTGCCCCTTTGCTGGGCTCCCAGGAGACCGCCACTGCGCCAGACTCACAAACCACCCGGGCTTCCACCTGCTGCGGCACACAGGGCACTGCACAGGCACACAGAGAAACATTAATCTGGCATAATGTTTTAGGAACAAAATAGGTCCAATAATCATCCATTATTAGCAATATCAGTGCTACCAGAGAAAACACAACATTTCCAAATATCAATAGAAAAAAGACGGTTAGCATATTTAAATTAGACCAATCTGGAACACAGACGTCCATCATGCTGCCAAGGTCTCAACATGTCAAATCTCTTGGATCATTCTCACCTGCTGGCAGCTGTGTCACGTTACTCCGCGAGACATTGCACACGCTGTTGACGGCAATCACACTGATGTTGTAGGTGAAGCCACACATGAGGTCTGGGAGGACGCAGGACTGGGAGACTGTCTCACAGCTAGATTCGTCTTCTTCCACACCGTAAGCTTGGACAATGTAGAAATCGGCCCCTCTGCCGGGCTGCCACTCCACACTGGCCGTGTTGGTAGAGCAGTTCACTGTGGACATGACGTCTTCAGGAGGACAAGGCACTGATGGAGGAAAGTGAGAGGAAAACAAATCACAAAGGAGGTTTTTGATTAGTGTCAGTTGACATTTTTTATTTTAAAAACTGAATTTCGGGCCCATATGGATTTAGAGAACTGTTGATGTTGCTTTGCAGATACAGATGAGATGACTTAAGAGCCATTTATAAGACGTCTTTTCTTGAACATTGATTTACCCACCTTTATATAGTAACTTAACGCCAAGCTAAAAAGCGTTATTGGCTTGACCTCCTCTGGCTAAAATGTTCATGTCAGTGTACAGTATCTCTGACTTAGGGCTGGGCAATATAACGATATACTGTCTATTGTCAAAACGATATAAAAATGTCTATCGTATATGTTTTTCTATATCGTTTCTATCGCGATATAGGCTAGGCCTATATTTATTTATTTTTTCTCTATAATTTCACTTAAAATTACTATGTTAATTTTGCATTCAAGTTCTTAAAATGATAAAATACTTTTCAGTCATTTTCATTTGACAAATATTTAATTCACACAAGAATATACAAAAATAGGCTTTACCTTCATACAGATTATTTATTTATTTAATAAAATAAAATAAAAATATATATCATTATCAAGATATGAAATTACCTAATCTGACTAAACCCCACATGAAAGGATGGTCTGAAGTGTGCATGTGTTTGCCAGGCTCAACACTTTTTATTGATATCCATAAAAAAAATACCAGGGATTTCTCCGTTTTTGTTTTTGAGGTTTTTTTCCCCCTGTTTAAACTGACTTTCTCCTGGATTATATGTCACCACACATCCAGAAGTTACTTTTTTTTCCTGTTGCAAAAAGAGATTTTAAAAATAAATAGATGATTAAACTGTGTGCATTTAAATTAGGATTTTTACAATCTAATTTTCACCCATATTTTTGTTTTATTGATTGTTTTTGACCCGTGCTTTAACATTTAACAAAATTAAAAATAAACACAAAAAAATTAAAAAAGATTCTTTGGGGGAAATTTCAAATTGAAAATAATGACCCGTAGCTGCTTTGCACCTGTAACCAGAAATCACAGCGATGTCAAGTGAACACACCCTTACACTGCAGCAAAATGAGAATTTCAGCCACTACAGGTCAGTAAAACTAAATTTCAGTTGGTGTTGAACTGTATTTGAAATCCTTTCCCCACAACTGTAATTTGAATTTATTGAATAAAGTTTTTTTTTGAGAGCTCACCTGACTCCACCTGCAACGAAGTGCTTGGAGGGCTGCTGCACTCCTCATCAGAGGCCACAGTGGTCACATTATAGGTCTGACCACAATGCAGGTTCTTCAGCTCGCAGTTGGTGAAGTTGGTGTTGCAGGTGGAAACATAGCTGCTCAAGGACCAGGCCGTTGCGGTGTAGATCTGGGCGCCCTTGGCGTAGGACCAGTCCAAGAGGAATGAGTTGGTGAAGCAGTCCAGAACCACTGTGCCAATGTCGGGTGTGCAGGGAACTGAGAGAGGGAGGGAAGAAATAGAGAACTGGAGTCAGTGACACATTCACATCCATAAACATCCAAAAGTGATGCACGTCCATCCAGTTGTTCTACCTGATTTGAACTTTGTAACTGGGCTCGGTAGACTTGAGCAGATCTTATCCTCCGCCACCACCTGGACAGAGTAGTCCTGCCCACAGGTCAGGTTGGTCAAGGTGCACATTACGCTTGTACTCTCGCAGACGGACACATCTCCATCTGTGCTCCTAGCCATCACTTTGTAGTACAGAGCGCCCTCGCTGGCACTCCAGGAGACAAGAGCCTGATTGTTAGAGCAGTTTATCGCCACATCCACATCAGTGGGAACACAAGGCACTGGAGAAAGGCAGAGGGAGGAGATTGTAGTGAGTTTAATTATCTAATCGTGGAGTTATATGAAGTTTGAGATCATCTAGACAAGCCTTCATTTTAAAGATGTCTGATACCAAATGAACTGAGTACAGAAAACAAACAACAGTTAAGACAACAATAAGACAACACCGGGATCATTTTGCAAACAGTTATGTACATTTTCTTCCCTTAAAGCCCCTTAAACTCTTGACCAAAAGTATTTATACGCCTTCTGTTTGCAGAATAAAAAATGCATGGAAGAAGTATAGGGAAAATGGATCAAAGAAGTTTAGAGAATAGAGTTGTCTCACCTGACAGCAGTGTGTCGGCCTCACTGGGGTCAGAGTTACACTTCTGGTTCGAGGCGACGACCGTCACCGTGTAGTTCTGTCCACAGTGGACGTTGGGCATGCCGCACTGCACGCTGTCAGACCAGCAGCTTTGCGTCTGGCCATCTTCCTGCGTCACCGTGGCGGTGTAGAAGTCTGCCCCGGCCGAGTTGGTCCACGAGACCACGGCGATGTTAGAGAAGCAGTTCATGAAGCTGGAGACGCCGGTGGGTGGGCAGGGCTCTGAGGGAAGGGGAGGAGAACAGACTGACTTTAGATTAAGTAGAAGAGCCCTAGTGTGTCGATATGAGGTCAATATCAGTGCTGCAGAGGATATTTTTGTTGTTTGTTCTTTCAAATCTGGTGAGCAATCCACCAATTTGTTTCTGTCTGTTTCTTCCTGAAGGAAAGAGGGTGTTGTAGGTTGTACAGAAAGTTTCGCATAAATTGTAAACACAGTAACACCGCAGAAAAGTTACAATAACAATACATAATATATGTTCCCCTTTAACTTTGGGTGGTCAGAGTCGAGCCTTAAGAAAATAGTTTGAGAACCAGTGTTTTAGGGTGAATGGAATATGAATGTACCTGACTGGAGCTTTGAAGGCTGACTGGGGAGGCTTGTGCACACATCGTCCACCGCCTGAACAGACAGGTCGTACTCCTGCCCACATTGGAACTCAGAAATCAAGGCCCAGGTGTCGTTGGTGCTGAGCCCAATTTTGTGGCCGCTGTCACTCTTTGCCATCACGATGTAAAACTCAGCAGTTTCGCTGGCGTTCCAGGTCAGCGATCCCACCTTAGAAACAGATAACAATACAGTTTTATTTTCAGTTTATATAGTAATTCATTCATTTGAATAGCCTCTTTCAAAACAAAAGTGCTTCACTGAGCAGAAATGTAGACGGAATAGTTCCTGAGGAGGAAAAGTAAAAGTAAAATGTTCACCTTCAAAGTGCAGTTCAGAGATGATTGCAGGTTCTGAGGAATACAGGGTGCTAAAAACAGAAGACAAAAGTTCGGTTGTGATTAGGGCTGCCAATTATGATTATTTTAATTCTCGATTAATCTGCTGATTATTTTCTCGATTTATCATTTGGTTGATAAAATGTTCATCAGAGCCCAACGTGATGTCACCAAATGTGTTATTTTGTCTTACAAACAGTTCAAAAACTACAGATAATTAATTTTACAATGATATAAAACATAGAAAAACAGCAAATCATTACTTTTTCTGACATTTGGCATTGTTATGGAGGACCACAAGAGTCACATAAATAATAATAAAGCATTTAATTGATTAATAACTAATTGTATAATAAAAAATAGCTATTAATACATTTGTTTACAAACTGATAAATGGACTAAATTACAAAGTAATTTATTATTTGACATGTTAATGGGCAATAAAAAGAAGAATCATAAAAAGAATTTACAAATTAAATATGAGTCCATCAATAAAAAGTTAAAATAATGAATTACTTTGTTATTTAATCATAGATTAATAAATCAATTTATAAATACATTTATTTATTTACTATTTTTATTGTACAATTAGTTATTAATCAATTAAATGCTTTATTACTATTTACGTGACTCTTGCGGTCCTCCATACATTTCAGCTTAAAAAATTACTTAATTGATTTTCAAAATAAAAGATATTTTCTCATTGTATCATTTCAACACTCCTGCCTGATTCTCTCTAACCTTTAATTTCCTAAGTTCATGCAAAGTTTCCTTTTCCCTTCTGTAGTTTGTTTATTCAAGTGTGGCCTATAAAATTCCCCCTCAAAACATCCAGATTTTCACATAACATTTGGGGGTAGTTTGATTAATTGTTGCGCACGGTACAACAGCTTGTTTACCCATTCGTATTGAAGTGCTGTTGCTCGGCATGCTGCTGCACATATAGTCGTTGGCGATGATGTGAACTGTGTACCGCTCGCCACAGTGCAGGTCGTCCCAGGTGCACTCAGTGGTGTTTGTGGTGCACACGTGGGTGTGGCTATCCGGTCCCACTGCGATGGCCAGGTAGGAGTCGGCCCCGTCGCTCGCGGCCCAGCTGACCGAGCCCACGCTGTCCACACACTGTGTAAAGCTCTCTACGTACTGGGGCACGCAGGGACCTGGGGAGAAAGTGCATTGTTACATCAACATAAACTGACTAAACTGTACAAATCATTAGACAAAAAGCATAAATAAAACACATACCTGTCTTGAATTCTTCGGACGGGTACCCATCGCTGTCACATCGATCATCTTGAGCTTTTACAGTGAAGTTAAATAGTTGTCCGCAGGGTAGCTCGACCTCTACCATTGTCCCGTTGGTTTGGAAAGATGTGGTGTATCCCAGGTCTCCTGTGGCTGTCACCACGTAGACTGATGCCCCTTCAGCTGCCACCCAATCCACCATCACCGTGTCATTGTCACATGACCCACTGACTGTGAGGTCAGTTGGCTGGCAGGGCCCTGGTGAAGGACACAATTTTATTTTAGTTCAGGTATGACCTTTGCTGTTGAATTCCCACTTCTGACATGGTCTAGTCATAATGAAATATGACCTCACACAAATTGCAACAAAGGCTATTTTACTTGTATCGTACCCCTAAAGGTATCCTCTTTGACATACAAAAAGTGTTACTGAATAATCCAAAGGGAAAACCCTGGAAATTCACAATGGCTGCCATCCGCCCTAGTGACAACAATTATTTCATATTTGAAAGGGTTACAATCAGAGATGGGCGGTATTACTTTTGTGTATTTTGTAACTGGTATTTGACAGGGATGACAGCGAACATGACCAAATCTGGGTAGGACCAGACCAATGATGTGATCATAATACATTCTCATCACTGATGAGAACACTGTATGTTTTCTTTTTTTGCTTCTAGTAAAAAATAAAAACAGCATGATCAAATCTAGCATGTACAGCAATGTAGGATTGTACGATCACCAAAATATGGCTAAAAAGGCGTTTTTAGTAGGATCATATTTATGCGATTTTCAAAATTTTCCCTTCATACTAAAATCCTAAAATAGTGAAAAGTGCTTATCGTAATTTCCTAAAGCCCAGGTTGACATACTCAATCTGCTAAAACAAAAGCTGGAACAAATGAATTTGTTGTATTTTTACTCAAAAGAATTAGTTAATTATTTAAATTGCAGCTGAATTGTCTGGCGTTCGACTTATCAATTAATCATTTTAGCTGCGCTGCAGTGGTTATTCACTCAAAACGGACTGTTTAAGGATTGGATAAATTTGGGGGACAGACAGCAACTTAATATACAAAATATGGAAGTATTGATTCTTTAAAGTCTCTATAGAGCCGTTCTAACTCGTGTAACATTTTGGGTATTTTGGTTTCACAGTTTTAAAGCTGATATTGAGTACTGTAGAAACCTTTGAAAACATTAAAACCTGTTTTTCCTTTTTGGTCTTTTGGATGCAAAATGAGAGAAAATGAACAGAGTGGAGAGAAACCTTCTTAAAAAGCAAATTAGAGGAAAAAAAAGATTGAAATTACATCAATAAAATGTAAAAGTAATAAAAGCAAATTATAGACTCTAGCACTGACCATGTTTGTTAAACTGAACAATCAAAAGGATAATCCTATCTCCATCTTTACGCAATTAAAAATCCAATCTCTCTTACCTAACTACAGAATTAGTTGATGATAATGAGCTCTACCTGTCTGAATCTCCACAGTGCTGCTGATTTCACTGTAGCACATGTAACTGTATGCAGTTACAGAGAATTGGTAGGTTTCCCCGCAGTACAAGTTGGAGAACTGGCAGGTGGAGTTGGTGGAGTTGCACTGCAGAATCATCCCCATGCTGCAGGTGGCGGTAGCCATGTAGAGCTCCACTCCCTCTCTTTCCTCCCAGTACATGTTGGCTGTTCTCGTCCCACACTTCAGGTCCACTCCAACACGCATAGGTTTACAGGGCCCTGGACGACATGTTCAGTTAAGCATCAGCGATCCCACTCACTCGACTCCCAACTACTCTGGGATGACATGTTGTTCAACTCACGTGTGCTGAAGGTGACGTCAGTGGGCGTCTCAGTGCGGCAGTGGTCGCTGATGGTCGTGAGGCTGACGTTGTACATCTGACCACACTGCAGCTCAGTCAAGTCACACTGCTGCTCATCGGTCTCACACGAAGCCATGTGGCCATACTCTCCTACGGCAGTCACTATGTAGGAGTACCCTCCATTAGCCGAGCTCCAGGAGACTTCGGCTGTGTCATTGTAGCAATCAAAATAAGCTGCCACGTTTTCAGCTGTACAGGGAGCTGGAGACAGAAGGGACAGAAAGACATACAGGACATGGATGCAATTTTATTCATCACACTTTAAAGCTGCACTGCTCTTCACACATACAGATAGGATCTTATTTTGGAAAACAAGTACCAAAATTGAGATCTTCAAAGTTGAAAAATAATGCGCGTGTGTTAACACCAGCCCATTGCTTAATAATAAATGCAAAGTTAAAGACAAGTTTTCTGGCTTCAGCTTTCTTTGGATGGAGCATGCTCACTGCTGTTTAAAAGATTGTGTTGTGCTCTTAAAGGTTATTTCCTAATTTATTGAGGGGCGTAGACGTATCCATATCCAATATCAGAATTTAGGCAAATAAAGTTATGTTTACACTGTTTCTCATCAAAAAGCATTGTGTGTATCCATGAGGACACCGTTTTGAATGCATTTCCTTCCTCAAAACATTTAAAAAAGCGAATTTTTAGTATTTGAAACCTGCATTGTTTATATTTTTGTTTGTGAGCTTGCAATCCTTGTCTGCCCTGTGTTTTTCAAGCATAATGCTACATTTCTTGGAGCATTTCCACCGTCTGTTCACCA
Source organism: Sebastiscus albofasciatus (assembly GCA_916701655.1). NCBI lineage: Eukaryota > Metazoa > Chordata > Actinopteri > Perciformes > Sebastidae > Sebastiscus > Sebastiscus albofasciatus. The sequence goes on from CAKAOI010002109.1 coordinate 17,264, forward strand.
GCTGAATATCACAAAACTATTCAAAACATTGCTCCATAGCACTTTTCATTTAGTCATTTTTTTCCTTTCCTATCCTATTTATTAATTTTCCTTTATTTCTTGACTTTTTTTGTTACTATTGAGGTATATTATAGATAATTTCTCTGTATTGTTGCATATAATCTTAACTTTATTTATCCATAATTTAGAATATATCTTCTGTGGTCAGCTGTGGTTGCCTGTGTGAGCAGATGGATTTGTTGTGAGTGTTTTTGAGAAAAAATAAAATCCTTTTCCTGTATAGTTACTGTTTTATTCATTATTGACAATCAATAAAAATGCATTTGAAAGAAAACTCCAAGGGTACCTTTAATATAGGCAAACTTGGCTCTCTTGGTAATTAACTAACTAGAGTGTTGTTGTTTTTCTTAAAACATGAACATCTTTGTTAGTGTTTCTAAACCAAAGTTACAAGTTTTCTACACAAGAGAAATGCAAGAGACAGGTTGACATGTTTTAACCTAGATATATTTTCATATCATCTAATATTTTCACATGAAATACGAGAAATGTGAGTACACCATACCTGAGGCCAGCAGGACAGTAGTGGAGATGCTGCTGTTGAGCATCTCTCCGATGGCGATGACGTTGGTGTAGTAGATGATTCCACATTGGAGGCCTTCTACGTAACAGAACGTGTCGGCAGTGTGGCAGGACAGAGAGTGGCCGTTGCGTCCGTCGAGAGTGGCCTCGTAGCCCACCGCACCATAGCTGGTCTCCCACGTCACCATTCCCATGTCGTTGTTACACTGCACGTTGGTCTGCACGTTGTTGGGCGGGCAAGGCTCTGAAGGCAGAGGAAGAGGCAGGTTTAAGGATGGCGATATTATTGGTCACCTATACTGCATAATAAAAACCAATAAATACAGTATATTATCTATGAATCTTCATATTTTAAATAATCTGAAATGTAAAATTGACATCAACAGCATTAAAAAAAAGCCAAAAGTGACACATTGGGCCTATTTACATACACTTAGTACACAGCTTTGTTGACTACTCAATTCTGATTGGTCAATCATGGCGTTCTACGGTCTGTTATTTCTTTACAGCAGACCGTTGCTATGTATAACAGACCGTTGCTATGGGCGCAGTTCTTATGTTGGACTCCGGACTCTGGTTTTTGTGTCAAATTATTGATTTCTTAATTAAGTAGCTATGTAATAAGCGGGATAATGTACAGCTAGCGGGTGATTTTTGTGAAATAAACCCCTTCAATGTCAGGGGTTATTTCACAACAATGCTCACTGTACATTATCCCTTATTTATTTTGTCCGAAGGCTTCAACTAACTATTATTTTTCTGATCGATTCATCTGCTGACTATCTTCTCAATTACTTGTTTTGTCCGAACAACACTCCAAAACCCATGGATATTAAGTTTACTCTCATAGAGGACCAGAAAAGCAGAAAATCCTCACAATTGAGAAGTTGGAATAACGGAAAGTTTGGTATTTTTGGTTGATAATTAACTTAAACAAATTGCAAAATAGTTGCAGATTAAACTAATTAATTAACTAATCATTTTAAAGTTCTCAATCTCACAATCTGACATCTCCTCAACAGTGACATTATCACACTACTGCATCTTTTATCAGGTTCTATCAACACGTTTTCTCACCTGTCGCAATCATAACTGATTCGGTCGACGTGGACACGCCTTGACACACGTGATTGTTTGCTGTGACACTGATGTTGTACATCTGGCCGCAGACCATGTCGTAAATGGGACAGTAGGTGTCGTTGGTGACGCAGTAGACCATCATGCCCTGATCTGTTACACCTTCAACTTTGTAGTACTCAGCACCGGCGGTCATGTCCCACTGCACCTGGCCGATCGTCAGGCTGTACTGGATGATGACGTGATCCGGGATGCACGGCTCTGGAAGAGAGGAATTCGCTGATGAGTAAATACGACTCATCGATCTGCAGAGTGAAGTGACAATAATTAAAAGACAGCGTGTGTGCCGTCGCTCACCAGTGACCAGCCATCCTGTCATGTTAGCGTAGCTGCAGCAGGTCCATCCCACAGCTTTCACAGAGACATTGTAGCTCTGGCCACAAAGCAGCCCTTCCAGTTCACAGTTGGTGTTGTTGGTCTCACAGGTGGCGTTGTGGCCCGACTCCGTGGTGGCCATGACCATGTATGACAAAGCTCCATCGCTTGGGTACCACGACACTGCGGCCGTCTGCAAGTAGCAGTCCATCACTGCCTCGATATGTCTCGGCTCACATGGAACTGATAGGACAGATAAGACAGTTACGACTTTAGTTTGCTTTAAATATATTACTACATTAATAGAACTAGAAATGAAAGACAAGCTTGTTAATGATGATGAATATACAGCAAGTGTAGTTTATGTTGCTAATGCATTGTCTAAAATTTTAATTCTAACAGCATTATCAATGTTTCATAATTAACAAATATGAAAAAATATTTAGTTTACTGAGGAAATTGGTATTTAGAAATATAATTTTTTTCTTTTTTTGTACAATTACGGAGCAAAACATTCAGTATAAAAGCACAACTTTCATTTAAATATAGTAGATTTTTGGTTTTAGCTCGAATAAAATACATTTTTAAATTATCCATTGAGATTTTGAAAGGGTTTCATAATCCTAAAAAATCTCCTCAAATCCTAGAAAAACTGTGAAAGCCTTTATTTCAAGTATAAACCATTTCCTTTGAAAAAGGGTTACTTTGAGTTTGTTTTTTCTTGTTAAATAGTAATAAATACATTGAGATGCAGTGGTTCTTACTTTATCCTTTTCTCTTAAGCAGAAGGGTTAAAAAGTTTTTTATCTTTTTTATTTCTGTTTCTATTTCTTTTTATTTCTTTATTGATCTGTGTTGGATCTTTAGCAGCAATCCGGACCAGTTGTCATAGTGATTAGCAGCACAGAGAGGAGGAGCTGTCTGGAGGAGAAACACACACTGTTTGTCTGTTTATAGTCTGATTCTAGCCCCCGACCTCAAAATAGATACACGTCTGTCATTTGACTCTCTGTACCTGAAGGTGTCTCAACCTCAGGAGAGGGCGGGCTGTCGCAGTATCCATCAGAGGAGACCACGGAGACGCTGTAGATCTGACTGCAGCCGACTCCTGTCACATTGCAGGAGCCCTCGGTTGTGCCCAGGCAGGTTGTGGTCTCACCGTAACTGTCCTGCACTGTGGCGATGTAGGAGTCGGCACCTGAGCTCTCAGACCAGGATACGATCAGAGTACTGTCCTCACAGTCCACCACAGAGGAGACGTTTGCAGGGGTGCACGGCACTAGTGAGAAGAGATAAAGCAGATGTGGTGTAGGGCTTTAAGTCCTCTTTTGTCACAAATAGAGTAATAGAAATTATTTTACATCATATATACGCTTATTGGTTTTCTTGCCCAGAGATAGGTGAGAAGATCGATACCACCATCAGACATGAAAGTGGTATCCAAACTATTCTTTTAAAGCAAAAATCATTTGATATCACAAAATTTGGGAAAACTTTTACTGTATATCTGCTGTTTTCAACTGGGGGAAAAAGAACATAGCATGAGCTTACTCCAGATGAAAAGAAACAAATATGAGCACTACCTGCAGAAACTTCATGAACAAAAAAGTAGAAAATAAAAGTATAAATGTATGTAGCTCTGGGAGACTTCTTTGTAAAAACGTTGAAGTAATAGTATTTCAGAACTCAGCGGTGAAAGTCTTTATATACCTGTCTTGAATGTCACACTGTCGCTCCGATTGCTCTTGCAGTCCCGGTCCTCTGCCATCACAGTAGCTGTGTAATACTGTCCACAGTGCAGACCTGTCAGATAACAATGGTTCTCGTAGGTGCTGCACTCGTCCACTGCACCGTCGGTACCCACAGCCCTCACTCGGTAAAGCTGTCCTCCCTTGCTGTGTTCCCACGTCATGGAGGCCACGTTGTCGCTGCATTTCAGACTGGCTTCTAGGTTCTGAGGATCGCATGGCGCTGAGGGGGAGAGGTCGATATAGACATGTATTTAAGAAGCTTATGCGTAAATTCAGTCAGGAAGACCGTGGGCTATTATTATGTCAGCTGATTATGGACGTCTCTCTTTTCAGTGACCAATCAGATCTTGCCATATCTCCCTAAACCAATCACATTGTTGCTGTCAAAAGTTTAAAAACCGTTCTCCTCTATGCTGTTTTCAGTGTCAGTATTCAGCACAAATCGATGCGACCCTCCACCACCCCATCACCTTCAGATTCATCACATCAGAGCAATCCTGCTCCACTTCATTCATCGGATCTGCATCAATCTTCACTGCCACCATCACTAGTGTCTAGACCCCGGGGGGAATAATCCTAAATCCAACTACGGCATCACTTCCCCCTTACTATGTCACATTGGGTCTATTTCGCCACAGACTGTTACTATTCATAAATTTGTGCACTTTGTAATAAATCACCATTCAATTCATACGAGTCTTTCCTGATTGAAATGCAGTGTGCATGTGTGTGACATGTAGAGTATATATCCCACCTGTCTTGAGGATGACCCCTTCGCTCTGGGAGCTGTTGCATGTTCGTCCCTCGGCCATGACGAGCAGAATGTACATTTCTCCACACGGCAGATCGCTGATGTCACAGCCGGCGTCCGACGTGTAGCAGCAGTAGGTGCCTCCGTTTATCTGCTCCAGCGTGGCCGTGTACATTACCGCGCCAGGAACGGGCGACCAGGCGATGCTGACCGTGTGATTGTCGCAGCCCACTGACTGATCTATGTTCTCAGGAGCACAGGGAGCTGCGGAAGGAGGAGCCAACCAAATCAATTTCCTGACTATCACCCTAGTACGGCATAAACCTCAGATCTGAACTTATAATACAAAAACAGTTGTTAGTGCATCAACTTACAGCCAAGGCACATTAGAAAGAGGTACAAAGGCAACATGGAGCAGCTATTAGAGGCTGGATGTTCTAAAAAGTGTTAACTACTGTGTCAAAAATTACATTTCACTTGAAAACCCTCATGAGAGCAACATTAGATTGAGAGAATAGATTTTGCCTTTGACTGACTGAAAATGTCTAACTTTAGTGATTCTTCCAGACCAGCGATTGCCCCTCAAGAGTAGCTAATATGGTCTTCATTTCTACTACTATGTATAGATTATAGATTAGATTTTTATTTGAATGTAGCATCTTTCAAGTTATTCTAATGGCATTAGTTTTACTTTGGGGAAAAATTAGACAATGCAGATCAAAATTGGTGCATGTTGAACCGATTTGATTATGAATTTGGCAAACATTAACATCTGTCTCTTTTAAGGTATTTTTGTTTATTTATGTTATTTATTCTCCTTTTTTCTTCCCTTTTCTTTCTTTATTATTATTATTATTATTATTATTATTATATATTTTTTAGACTCCTCTCTATGTGGATGCACATGATGCCATGATTTATAAATATAATTATAATGGTTGCTTGCCGAACTGTGAATAGTTCCTTTTTTAAATTTCCTGACAAAGAAGCTATGTTTATTCCAAATGTGCAAAAGTGAATACAAATTTTGATTAAAAGAAATGAGTGCATTCATCTCAGGGTCAGATATGGAGGAAGACGCATTTCAGTCTGCCACAGCATCTTTTATTGATGCTACCACTCTATGGCGAGTTGGACATTTTCATATTCTGCACAAAGGAATTTTAACTTGTATTTTATACAAAAACTAATTTTACTGTAATCATTTCAGGAGGTAAAAAAGGAGGAAAAACTTGGTCTGGAGAAAAATATTCCTCTATTTATTCATCAAAATATGACATTTCAGATTGAATAAAATATGGCAAATCTGAAACATCATGTTTAAATGAATAAATAAAGCAAATAAGTAAATAGAGCTATACTTTTATACAAAGCAGGTTCTGCATCTCCTCTTTTCCTTGCTGTCTTGTCTCTGTTTGAGCGCAGACCTTTTATTGAAATAATTTTAACAAAGCAAAAGCCATTCATAACGTTTTGAGGAAACTGAAAATATAAATTCAAGCCAATCTAAACCAACAATGAAGTTGCACGTTGACAATATCAACAGCTCAATAGGTCTGTGTTATAAAAGTGACTTTCTGTTTTGAAATTATAAATACTGTTTTTAATATTTATTGATGTTTATAGTTGAAATCGTCATTTACCAGTCTCAGTTGTGATAGCATTGCTGGGTGCACTGGAACACTGCATGTCGCAGGCCTTGATTGTGAAGGTGAGGTTTTGGCTGCACATCAGCGGTGGCAGAGCGCACGTCCCGTCTGACGTGGAGTTACACTCAAATGTCTGGACATCACCCTGGCTGTCCATCACCATGACGACGTACTTCTCAGCCCCAGCAGACTCATTGTACATCACCCAGGCTGAGTTTGTGAGGCAGTCGATCTCCACGTCAGACAGGCGAGGCACGCAGGGAACTGGAAGTAAACAGGAACAGGTCAGAGAATCAGTCATTTTTATTACACATAGTGTGCTTTAAACCCTGTCAGCGAAGTTTATTCCTCTTGACTGTTTTCACATTGTCATGAACTAAAATCATGTAAAGTTTTAATCTGATCCTAAAATAAATAATCTTTTAAGTTTGACAAATATCCTCAAATAATCAGGAGGTGAAAGCACACCCTTCCTTTACACAGAAATGTAAAATCTTCCTTTTTGTAAAGCAAGACAAGGACCTTTCAACAAGGTAATTCACAGTACTGTACATACATCATAAATAAATAAGCCCTAAAAGAAACATAAAGCAGAATAAAGACACATACAATAGGATTTAAAAAGAGTAAAATAAAATAGAAGACATAAATAAGCTAAAAATGAATAAAACAAAAAACTAAAAGAACAATATTTGCACAAAGAAGTGTACATCTGTTCAAGTAAAACTAAAATATTGTTGATCCTTGCCTGTCTTGATCATTTGTGTGGTGCTGTCTCTGCCCACACATCCGTCTCGGGACGGTGTGATTGTGACGTTGTACTCCGTCCCGCACTCCAGCATGGTTAGATCACAGCCATTGTTTGTGCCGCTGCAGTTGTGTTGGCGACCTGTGGCGTCAACCGCCGACACCGTGTGCATCACCCCCGCCATGGTGTTGTTCCAGGTTATAGACACAATGCCGGTGGAACAGTTGACAACCGGGAGGAAGGTTGGGAGAGGACAGGGAGCTGAGAGGAAGAAGAGGAGTAGAGGAGGTGAGGATAAAAGAAGACATGGACTGAATATTTTCTTGAAAGGAAATAGGAAAACAGATCATAGAAGTTAAAAAGAATTGAAATATGAATGTCTGTCTGCTGTCATTTTGAAGCATCATGACTCAACTTTGCATGTTTTGCTGGTTTTCTTAAGGTTGAGACAAACTCTTTGTTCATTTGTCTTTTAAATTCGCTTTTCGATCTGAGTGGATAAACTCAAAAATGAACAGCGATGAAGAAACAAATACAGTTCTTTTGTGCTTAAAAAGATGAGAAGATTTTCACACAGCAGCAACATTCAGATAGCACAGAGAAAAAGTCACCTGGAGCTTTACCCACCTGTAAGGACCTGCTCTGTAGGGCTGTGGGAGCTGTTGCAGGCCTCGTCCTGGGCCACCACTGTAACGTTGTAGGTCAGACCACACTGCATGTTGCGTACCACACAATAATGCTTATTCGTCTGGCAGATGCTGGAGTGACCTTTGCTGCTCACCACGGAGGCGCGGAACTGAGAAACGTCACCCGTCGACTGCCAGGTAACGTTGAGGACGGCGGACAGACAGTCGAGGTCAGTCTGTACGTTCTGTGGGACACACGGAGCTGAACAGAGAGAGCAAAGGGAGTGGTTAGAGAAAACATCCTGTCACTGTGTGGTCACAGGTTTGATCCATGTGAATCCTTGAGGGAGATAATGAACTGCTAGTCTCTCACTTGTTGTGAGCTGCTTGGATGAACATAGTTGAAGCTTTATTGGTTACAGCATCTTTCAAACTATTCAGATGTCATAAATAGAATAAGCCGAAGTGTGTAGCAGCACAGTTTATTTTTTGATACCACCACTAGGGGATTTGAAAGGACTAGGGGACGCCAAAGAAGGACATTTTCAAATGTAGTGGCTTTAATGAGGGAGGGAGGTATGTGAAACCTGAAGAAGAAGACATGCGAATAAGATAAGCTAATCACAATTCACACAATTAATATGCATTTTCAAGTGACCATAGATATAACATAAACCAAATATGACTTGGGTTTAAATACATACCTGTACGAATCATTTCAACGTCACTCTTGGCTCCAGTGCACTTCTCATCAACACCTGCGACGTAGACGTAATACTTTTGTCCACAGAGCAGACCAGATATCTGGCAGTGGGTGCTGCTGGTGTTACAGGACCACCGGCGGCCCTGTGCATCCTCAGCCACAGCCATGTAGGAGACGGAGCCCTGCGAGGCCTGCCACCACACCGAGATGTTGTTCGATTCACAGGAAGAGTTGATCCTCAGCTGGGTTGGAGGGCAGGGAGCTGGAGGAGTGAAAGTGAGGGATCATTTATATTTCTTTTTAAGAGACAGACACTGACTTCAGAAAATGGCAGAATGATTGCGGCCATAAAACTTTAGTTCAGTAATGAACTGAAATTATGTTTTTTACATTATCCTATTGATATTTGGATTTTTCCTGCTGTCAATTTATTCAGCTTGCATGCTGTACAATTAAAAGTTTTTTTTACCTGATATACTTCATTTGTAAATTAGTTAGCAATAGAGCTGCAACAATTAATCAATTAATTGATTAGTCGTCATCTATTAAATTAATTGCCAACTATTTTGATAATCGATTAATCGGTTTGAGTAATTTTATTTAAGAAAAGAACGTCTAAATTCTCTCTAAATAGATTAATGAAGAAAATAATCAACAGATTAATCGACGAAGAAAATAATCGTTAATTGCAGCCCTTGTAACATGCAAGCAGAAGGATAAATGGATAAATGGTCTAAATAGTTGGGTAGGAGGATAAAAAGTAATTTGTAAACAGTTGAAATAGTTAGATTAAAGAACAGATACACATATGTAATAATTACATAGAATTAATAGACAAAATTAATAGAAAACTGTTGAAATTGTTAGATAGAAATTATTTATAAACAGCTGACGAATAAGGTTAAAATGATGGATAAACAGTTGGAATAGTAGGTCAAATGTAATGGCTAAATAGTTGAAATAGTTAGCTGAAAGCAATTTATAAACAGTTGAAATAATTAGCTAGAAGTCATTTTAAGAAGCTGAAATATTTTGGTAAAAAAAAAAACAACGGATGATCAGTTGAAACAATTAGCTGAAAGTAATTTCTGGTAAAAAAAAAAAAAATGATGGCTATACATTGGGAAAAGTAGGCTAAAGGTTATAGGAAAATAATAGAACACTTTGATAAAAGTTGTTGATATACAGTTGAAATAATTAGAAGCAATGGATAAACTGTTGAGAAGCTGAAAGTATCTGGCAGCTAAACTCTATAAAGTATAAAGAGTTACCAGTGTTGATGCGGAGCCAGTCCAGGGCAGGACTGGGGCAGTACTGTCCCTGTCCACTGACGCTCACCCTGTAGCTCTCCCCACAGTGCAGAGAGCTGATGTTGCAGGAGGAGCCGTTGGTGGAGCAGGTCTGCTGGTGTGCGATGTTAAAGGCGTCAGCCATGGCGTTGTAGTAGAGGATGCCGCTGCCTGGCGTCCAAGACACCACGGCCGTGTTGGTGTCACAGTCCATGGTGGTCTGCAGACCACTGTGGGGACAAGGACCTGGACAGAGAGGGGAAAGTAAATACAAAGACAGAGGGTCATGTGAGTATACGTGGTGTAAAGTAAAAATGTGATGTGTAAAATAAAAAATAGAATTGAAAATCCTTTCTGTCAAGTGCAGCAGCTTCAGTTGATTTGTAGCTGGAATAAAATGCGTTATGGGAACTCTTTATGCCCCTGACGCTTAAAAAAAGCTCCCCATCAAATATGTCTCCTTAGTAGCAACTAGTGGCAACAAAAAGAAACAACAACAATATACAACCATCAAGTTTTTTTAAGGTTGCTGTAGCTTATTATAGGTAACGGATAACAAAACAATAAAACAAGAATAAAATAAATCTGGCTGCAAATTTACCTATTGTTGGCAAGTGCATGCACCAAGTACAAATTGTCAGGTAAAGTCATAGATAGAAAACATATCACATATTACATATTAAGTTCAAAATTGAAAAAAAAATAAAATCATTGTCTGCAATATAAATGCACAATTAGGAGATTATCTTCATTATTGAAAGCATGATTTGTTCTCTTGGAGCAAATAATAATCAAAATGATAACAAAATCTTTGTTTTTTTGGTTAATTCTCAACAGACACAGTTGTCTTCCGCTCATTACTTTGAATAAAAACAGTATTGGTGTATTGCTAGAAAAATACAAGGATTATAAAGACAACATAAGCCTCTTTCACCATAGGTTCCAATTACAGCAAGTTTAAATCTGTACCCAGGTAAGATGACATGGTTCCATCCTTGAATGGGAAGTCGTTACAACATGTCACATCTACTGTTTTATATCTATGGGTAAAGTGGCGTCACACCGCTCATACAGTAACAGGAATACATTCTTAGACTGTCATTAGTGTATTTCATTCCAGACAAATGGCCATCAATACATCACATAGAGCATATTGATGTTAGCTATAGTGGATCATAGACTGATTCACTGTCAAAGAAATGTAAAGCCAACTCTGCATCAGGTTTTTTCAAAGTCTGAAGTTCCTTCCACACTGCTGCAAAGTTCACTCAGGTTTTTTAGAGACTCTAGTGCATTCTGTAGCTTACGATGAGTAGTTCAGGGTGGCTGGGGATCTGCCTTATCATAAAGCTTGAGAGTGTACTGGGATGACAAAGCGGTGACCTCATTTCATACATTCTGGTGATGTTGTTCAAAGAGCCAGTAAAATATTACTGACTGCACCTTTAAGCCCTTCAATGTTGTACCAGAACATCGGCTGCTTTTGTCACATTGCCGAGACACAAAGCAGCATCTCTGTCACTGATTTGCTTTTGTTTCATTACCTGTACTGGCGCTGATGGTCTCACTGACCAAACTATCGCAGGAGTCGTGGTGAGCCATCACTGTGAAGTTGTAGTCCTGCCCGCACGCCAGGTTACTGAAATCACAGTTGGTGTCACTGCTTTCACATTCGTCGTTGTGGCCGAGATTGCCCCGAGCGTAGACTGTGTAAGATATGGCACCACGTGCTGGGTCCCATGTAACCACGGTGATACCAGAAATGCAGTCCACTTGTGCTGTGAGGTGGGTGGGAACACACGGAGCTGGTGGAGAGAGAGAGAGAGAGAGGTAGATATGTGCCCCTGAAAGTCCTGACAGTGAGTCAGCATGCACAATAACAGGACCTGAACCAGACGCAGCTAAATAGAATTCAGCCATCATATTTTATTATTTACACCTTTGGTTTTCGAATTGTGATCAGTCAAAATGTCTTCTGTAAATATTATTATTATATATTTTGAGGCATTTGCGCTTTATTTGAATATTATATTTTATACTACTTCATACTTTCACTACATTTTAGAGGCAATATATTGTGTTTTTTTTTACATCCCTACGTTTACCTTTGCAATGTATAGTACGATTATCTTATCGAATAAGAAGTTAATATCAAGTTCTGTTAGATAAACCCAATTGTGCCTTCAACTGAAATTTTGTTGTGTTCTCTGGACTTGTCTAAGCTTAAATGTGAAGACATTTTCAAAATCGGTCAAACCGTTTGGCTGAAAAGTGAGTTTTTCTTACCATACTGTATCTAGTCTTTGGGCCTTTTTTGCAATAGACTCCTTTATATTTTAGGAAAAAAATCAAAAATCCTGGTTTTGACTATTGATAAAAGTGTTGTTTGAAATTGATCAAAGTTGTACTCTTAGATATTTGCCCAAAGTATGTCCGTCCCAAATTTCAAGACTTTTGACCAATCAGATGAAATGTTGTGGCATTTTTCCTTATCATACTAAATACAGTCTTTGGGCACAAAGTTGCTACACCTCCATCACCTACAACATGAAAATGCTGCACAAACATAAATGTATCAGTAATATTATTTCAATAATTCTGTTAATATTAATCTTCATTATACTTCTGTACATCAACTTAGACAAAACTTTAAATGCATGGTTTTACCTTTTTATTTTTACTTTATATTATTGCTACTTTTACCTAAGTAAAGATTTTGAATAATTCTTCAACCACTGTTGAGTTCTTAGTTTTGACAGGCAAGTGAACAAGAGCTTTATAATCACAGTAATTTGCAGAACCTTAACCAAGCCTAGAAAAATATATTAGTGGCTGTGAGTACAAAACTTTGGAAATGTTGAAATACTACTAAAAATGTAGTGCTGAAACTTTGAAAAAAAAATGTTGTAGGTCATGTCTCTTCACATAAAACGCATGTAGATAGATGAACATTATCCACCTCCGTTGTGCACTCAAAATGCATTATTCACAGCAGAATCTTGCATCATTTTAATTGTCTCTGCTTGTGATTACATGTTTATGTTCCTCTGGTTACAGTCCTGCCTTAGTGTAGACCATGTAATGCTGATAGCTCGTGTGCATTATTATTTGCTAAATTATTAGTACCTGTGTTGAGTCTGTCTGCAACAGCTGGTTCACTGCTGCACGTGTTTGTGTGGCCGACCACACTAATGGCGTAGCTCTCCCCGCAGGTCAGCTGGTTGAAGGTGCAGTTGGAGCTGCTGGAGTTGCAGGTGGTGATCATTCCTCTGCTGTCCATCGCCGACACCACCTGGGTCTGGTCTGGCCCCGAGTTTCCCCAGGTCACCGATGCCATGTTAGTGCTGCACTGCAGATCCACCAACACCCCTTCTGGTGTACATGGGGCTGAGGATGAAGAGGTGAATGAATAAGAGAGGTATGATGTAAGAATAAAGGATGAGGAGATGTGAGTTTTACGTAGATGAAGAGTCTTGATCTTTTGCTACCTGACTGGATCAGGTAGTCGGAGCCCTCGATGGTGCCACAGTCAATTGATGATGTAGTGACGACAATGCTGTAGGTGAGGCCGCAATTTAGGTTCTGGATGTTGCAGTTTGTGCTTTCAGAGTCGCAGGTTGCACGGGTGCCGTCACTGCCGATGGCAATCGCAGTGTAAGAGATGTCGCCAGCGCTCGCCCTCCACTGCACCGCAAAGGAGTTGGCATCGCAGTCCAGGTCTGCTACCACTCTGTCAGGCAGACAGGGAGCTGTGGGAAGGGGTAAGAGGGGAAGATGATCGATTTAAATCATTCATTCATTGGTTGAGTTTCAAAACATTTAAACCCAGACATCTGCAGGTGTTACTTACCTGAGTCAAAAATTAAGGGTGCTCCCATGCTGCTGTTGCATGTCGCACTGGAAGCAACCACAACTGCTGAGTACTGGCGTCCACAGTCCAGCTTCACCGAGCAGGTTGTTGTTGTGTTGGATGAACAGGAAACTACATGGCCATGGGTACCACTCATTGTAGCTGTGTAGGAGATGGCGTGGACACTCGGCGCCCAGGTCAACGTTCCCAAGTTGGTGCCACAGTCGGCTTTGGCAGTCAGGCCGGTTGGAGGACACGGAGCTGGCGGGAAAGAGATTAAGGAACAAATCATTCTGTGTTCCTCAGAGAAATACGCCAAAAAGAATCACATTCACAGACCAAGCTGGGAGTGAAAATAATACAGAAAAGTTTCTTTAGTTTGGAGAAATGGATTACTGATTGCTTGAGAATTACTACCTCACTGAAACAGCTCTGCATTATTGTAAGTGAGCAACCAAGTTACCCAGATATTAACCTGTTTCAGTTTGTATAGAATCGCTGAAGACGCTGGTGCACTCGTTGTCCCTGGCAGCGACCTTCAGCATATACAACTCGCCACACTGCAGCCCGGTGAGCACATGGGACAACTCGGTTGTGGAGAAGTTGGCACCGGCCCCGCCATCTTCGTGAGAGTGGACGAAGTAGTCAATGCCACTTTCTGGACTCGGGTCCCAGCTTACTGTGATGTCATTGTTGCTACAAGTTGTCACTCCGGTCACTCCGGTCAGTGGGCAGATGACTGAGAACAAGAGAGAGAGAAAATCTTATAAATGAACTGATTCAAACATAGATTTTTGCAAATCAAAACCAATAAGATAATGGTTCATATGATAAGATAAATACAAATATAAGAATTATACTAGTTAAATAAATATGTAGGATAAGAATCATTGATCACTGATGAATTAGAATAAAGTCTATGTTGCATTATAATTGATGAAATTAAATGATTTTTTTCTATTACCTTCGTTAACAATTGGGTTTTTATTGACAATCAAGATCAAAACAAATAGCAAATTATATGTAAAGCCTAAAAGGAGAATTATTATGTTTTTTCTATACTGCTTTGAAAAATACTATATACAACACTTATAACAAATTACACGACTTAAAGGAAAAGATTGACATTTTCCTTTTCCAACGGTGATAAAGATGACTAATTATTCTGATAATATCTAAATATTCATTCTCTGACCTGACTGGAAAGTAAAAGGCAGGCTGGGCTTGCTCATGCAGCCCCTCTCCATGGTGACTACCGTGACGACGGCCGTCTTGCCACAGTGGAGGTCTGTGAGGGAGCAGCTCGTTCCATTGGAGGTGCAGTTGTACTCGTGGTCATCCACTGTGGCCACATAGAGATCTGCGTATAGGGCGGGGGTCCAGGTCACATGGCCCACGTTACCGACACACTGCAGGGACACATCCACATTGGTAGGAGGGCAGGGGCCTGAAAGAAAAAGAAGAAGGGGTGACCATGTGGCAAAAAACACATTTAACATTTAATTTATTATAAGAGCTATTATAACTGCGGGCTGCAGCAAACATACTAAATATTTTATTACATATGTTATTATTTTGAATAAAATAACTAGTCGCCCAATATGTAATATAATAATTGTCAGTGAAAAGTGAAATTAGTCGGTGAGTAGTCAAGAGCTTTCTTGGAGCCAGCATCTGTCAGTGGTGGAAGAAGTACTCAGATCTTTTACAAGTCAAATTAGTAATACCACAGTGTAAAAATACTCTGTTACAAGTAAAAGTCCTGCATTCAAAAATGTATTTAAGTAGAAGTACAAAATGATTTGCATCCAAATACCAAAAGCAAAAGTACTCATTATACAGAATGGCCCATTTCAGAATCATTTATATTATATTATTGGATTATAATGATTGATGCATTAATATGTTCATCACTTAATGTTGCAGCTGATAAAGGTGAGGCTCATTTTAATCATTTTATACTTCTACTACTTCTGAGTAGCTTGTGAATTCCCCTAGTGGGTCATTAAAATCTTATTTTCACCGATAATAATTCCTCATAATTTATTTATCATATTTTGTGGTATTAATCTGTATCTGAAAAGTAACTAAAAACATTACATCAATGTAGTAGAGTAAAAAGTACAATATTTACTTCTAAAATATAGTTAATTAGAAGAATAAAGTAGCATAAAATGGAAATATCCAAGTAAAGTACAAGTAGGCTACCTCTAAATTGTACTTAAGTACAGTTCTTGAGTAAATGTACTTAGCTACTTTCCACCACTGACATCTGGTGGCATCTAGAGGAACTGCATCAATGTTCAGTATTAATGATCAACCTATCAAAAACAGTGGAGCACAAGTTGTTTTTCTATTTTACTGTAATAAAATGAAAGTATTAAAACACATATATATAATATTGGGTGTTTTACTGAGAACAAACTCTGTGTCAAAGTGCTTTTTTCCACCTCACCTGCAATGAAATTGTATGCAATGCTTTCGAAACCCTCGCAGCGAAGAGAGAAGGGGATGACACTGATAATGTAGGTCACGGCGCAGTTCATGTTGGGTAGGAGACAACTTGTGGTGTTTGTGATGCAATCTTTGGCATCACCGTCTCGGCCGTACGCCTTCACTTTGTAGGACACTGCACCGGGGCTGTGTTGCCAGCTCACCGCCGCCGTGTTGTTGTCACACACCAGGGAGGCACTGACATTCAAGGGAGCACAGGGGGCTGATGGGAAAACAAAAGGGGAAACACCATTGAGTCTTTATGTGAAAGTGTGTAGTGTAGTGTGTAGAATAGTGATTGCTGGTTTTGCCCTCTGTGACCTATATGTTATGATATAGAGTATTGACCGTCGCTATGCAGTGTTCTAAGGGAGAATGTTTTTATTCCTGGATTGCCTAATTCAATGAATACACACACCCTGTCCCATCACCCAATCCTCGCTCTCTTACCTGTCTGTATTTTTGTTACACCTGGTGCGCTGCTGTTGCAGTGGTCAGCCACAGCTATCACCTTCACGTCGTACATATGACCACAGAGCAGCGAGGGCAGGGAGCAGAAGGTCTCCGTGGTGTTGCAGGAGGCCATGTGGTCGTCAGCATAGACGGAGGCGTAGAAATGCTTTCTTCCCAAAGTCTCGTCCCAGGTTAGGAAGGCGATGCCAGTCTCACAGGAGTATGTGTACTCCACGTTTGCAGGGTCACATGGCGCTGGGTGAGGCAGGATTATACAGTCAGTTCTTATACACCACATACTTTAATACCTCCTGAATACTTCATACGACCCCGCCAATATCAGCCTTAGCACAAAGAAAGTCTAAATTATAACTTACCTGTGACAATCTGAAAAGAAGAGCTGAGTTTGCTCAAACACTGGACTCCTTGTGCAATGGCGTGGAAAGTGTAGGTGTTTCCGCACCGCAGCTCATCCAGGACGCAGCTGTTGTTGGTGGAGGAGCTGCAGGACGTTCGGTGTCCCCGGCTGGAGGTTGCGTTGACCGAGACGCTCATGGCATCCTCGTCCTCAACCCAGGTGACCATGACGTCGTTGGAAACACAGTTCAGGGAGTAGTCCTGGATCACTGGAGCACAGGGGGCTGGACAAGGGATTGTCACACATTATAAATGTATCTCTTTAGAGGAATCTTTTGAGTGAGATACAGTGAACAAAACCTCTTCTCCTTACATACAGGTGCATTCTTCAGAACTTTCTAAATTGCAGAAGATCTCTTGGAGTTACAGGTTGTTCATTGTTTGTTTTCCAACTTTTATCTTAGCAATCTTCTTTCACCAAAGCGTTCACCGTTCAAATATCTCAGTCATTTCCCTTTTTCATTCCATTTTAAATCAAATTTTTACTTTGAAGGGGCTTCAGAATAAAAAAGGGGAAGCGTTCAAGAAGAAGTTTCCGGTTTCTGAGAGTGCTGAGGGGTGCATTTGGGGACACTCGTGACATCAGTGTTTCTAATATCGTGGCTACGGTCCTGCACATCCAGCTGAATCCACTGATAGCTGTCACAGTGAAATCAATGATTGTACTGAGAATGCAATCTGTGATTTCAAAGCTGAATGAAGAAACTGTAACTTATAATAGCAACCTCAAAACTGGCTACTCAATATATTCAAAAGAATCAGCAACAATGCATTCCACGTAAATTGAAGCCTCACTCCTTTTGTGCATTTCTTTACCTGTTGTTATGCTGGTTTTGGCGAGCATGGAGCTGTTGCACTTCCCGTCCCCTGCCAGTACAGTTACAGTGTAGTTCTCCCCACACTGCAGCCTGGTCAGCTCACAGGAAGTGCCGGTGGAATTACAAGAGTCGAAGGGTCCGTCTGCCTCAGCAAGGACTGTGTAATGATTTGCTCCAGCGCTGGCCCCCCAAGTCACCGTCGCCACACCAGAGAGGCAGTCCAGGACAGCAGTCACATTTGTAGGGTCACAGGGTGCTGGAGGAGTGAGATGAGCATTATGACTGCATTTATATTATGACTTAATAGAATTATTTTACTTAACTTATGGAATTCAACTGTTAGTATACTTTGACAGTTCTAGCAAGTACATCAAATGTTTTGCTCTAAATGCCTCCAGACACTCAAACATCCGCAACAGGAAGTCCAAGAAAGAAAGAAGAAGAAAGTCATACACTAATAGCTTTCACGTGGTTGGCCCAAAATAAAAGGCTCTTTGTAACTAAAAATATGCATTTACCAGTTTTGGCTGACATCACGGCACTCTCAGAGCTGTTACACCTGTCGTTTACCGCCACCACGCTGAACATGTATGTCTGAGCGCACTGCAGATGAGGGAAGGAGCAATTCTGGTCAAATGTGGTGCAGGAAGTAGAGAAACCTCCGTCTCCGTTCAACGTGGAGATGTAGGACTCTGCGCCAGCAGCTGCATCCCAGGACACCTGCAACGTATTAGTGGCGCACTCCACGACGCCTCTGAGGTTCATAGGAACACAAGGAACTGAGAGAGGAATGATGTTGGTTGTAAAGAGGCACATGGGGAGGAAAGAGAGAACCACTTTACGATCAAGAGATCATGTCCTTTAGTTTGCTGCATTTTCTGTATTCACATACTGTGCTCTGTTGGTTCAAAGTACAAACTTACCAGAGTTAACTATTTCCGGGACACTGCTATTTCCTTCACATGTGCTGCTGATGGCTTTGACCGTTACGTTGTACTGCTGTCCACACGGCAAATCAGTCATCATACAATTTGAATCCTCCGTTAAGCAGCGAAGTGCAGTGCCGTCTCCAGCCAAGGCGACGGCGCTGTAGTTTAACGCCATGGATCCAGGCGCCCAGTCGATGGTCAGTGTGTTGGTGTCACAGTTCAGGGTGTTGAGCACACTCTCCACAACACACGGGGCTAACAGGAGGCAAAGAGCGAGACTCAGTGGGAGTTTGATTACAAATGTAAGAAATTAATTGTAGTAGTTGCTGAATTAATTAAAACTGGTCGTGGTCTCTTTCAGTTTTCGAACAGCACAGGAAACATGGTGGATAAACAGTGTTTTTTGGTTCAAATAGAAAATATATATTTGACCTTTAAAAGAGTAGTTGACAAAACAATATCACAACAAAGCCCATTTAGGAGCTGTGCTGGAGCTTTTAGTTGTATCCTCATTTGTATTCTTCAGCAAACAGTCATGGAGCTCCAGAACAGATGCTAAACTGATCTTCTGTTGAAACAACTTATTTTTTGGATTTGGGGGTTTTGTAGAAAGGAGGGGGTAGGGGAGGAAAATTGTGTCGCGACTCACCAGTCATACGGACGACCGCCTTGCTGTCAGGACTTTGACAGTTGCCATCTGAGGCTGACACAGTGAAGGTGTACTCCTCGCCACAGCTCAGACCATCCAATTGGCAACCAAGGTTCATCCCTGCGTCACAGGTCACAGGTTGTCCATCTGCGGCCACTGCCTTGCCAGTGTAGGACACTGCGTTGGGGCTGTTGAGCCAGGTTAACATGGCAGAGTTATTGGCGCAGATCACCCAGGCGTTGAACCCAGAAGGAGGGCAAGGCTCTGCAGAGGAGCACATGGATGGCATGAGTTGGACTGTGAGAAGGATATCCACATTTCAGAGCTTGATTCCTGCTCGTCCCTACCTGTCCGTAGTGTCTCCACGGAGCTCTCGTTGCTGGTGCAGCTGTCGTCCATGGCAGTCACCCCAACACTGTAAACCCGGCTGCACATGAGGCCCTCCAACATGCATGACGTCTTATTAGAATAGCACATTAAGCGTTTTCCGTCTTCATCCATTGCAACTGCTTTGTAGCGTAGGGCGCCACGGCTTGCATTCCAAGTCACTTGCGCATCACTCTTGCCACAGTTTGTCATCGTCATCACATTAGTGGGCACACATGGCGCTGAGGGAGAGAAAGCCTCAGATCAGCTCAGTACATTTTAAGGAATTGCTAACATTTCACTAGACAAATGTTTATTTTTATGATTGATTTCAGACACTTCATCATGTATGTTGAAAGCCTAAACATTTGTCAGAGTGCTCTCTTACTTTCCATTATAGATAACACTGTGGGTCGACTGACGCAGGTGCTGTTGAAGGACATCACTTTCAGCATGTAATCAAGTCCACACTCCAGTGAGGTGATCGTCAACCCAGGCTCCGTGGTGCTGTAGGTCATTGTGTTGTTGCCGTTTGAGGCCATAATTTCGTAGCCGTCTGTGTTACTCGTTGCGTTCCAGCTGATGGTCAGTGCTTGTGACTGGCAGTCTAAGTCGGCATCCACGTGGGGCCCACAAGGAACTGGACAGAGGAGAGAGAAAGGTGAAGTATGCTCCTCTCAGGCTTTCTACATGCAGGTTGATCTAGTAGACACAGCGTTCAGGAAAAAGGGGAAGTCTAGATGCTAATGTGCAGGCAGTTAAGATGAGAAAAAGACTAAATGCCAGGCTGTAATGCACATTGCACACCAGAAAACAAATGTAGGATGGATAAAAAAAAATACAGCTTTGCTATTCTTAAATCCTTACTGCTAGTGGGGAAAATAAAGCAAAGTTTGGCCTGATGGTGGCAGCAGAGCCATGTCTGTAAAGGGTTTGCCCCTCACGTACTTTATGTCCATTGGAATTAATTTGACATAGCCTATTTTTTACACTTCTATAGTCTTAGTTATGTGAAAGAACAACACAACAGAAATGTATTAGAAAGATATTAGACATGTATTAAACATAGATTCAGATTCTAAGCATTATAGATTTGTTACATTAAAAAGTAAAATATGAACTAATATAGATTTATAAATGAAAGTAGTATTTATTTAACTATGAAGCCTTTTTGTAAAAAAAAACATTTTTATCAAGATAATTTAAATGAATGAATCTGAAAACACGGGCCCCCTGGCAGAGCGCCACAGACCCAACTTTGAGAATTACTTATATAGACAATACAAGAATTCACCCTCTGTACTTTACCCTTCATTAATTCATTTTTTGGCCACTTGGGGTCAGCCCTACATGCTGTAAACACAACGTCTGACATATTATCTCCTTACAGTAGAGTTGACATGGAAAACGTGTTGCCTATTGACACATCCAGCAGCACGGAGCAACGTAGCATTCATTTGGAGTCACGTTTTCTAGACACCTGACAAATAAGTCCAATTTTCACACCCTAATTAGTTCTGTTAGTTAATTCTACAAAGTGAACCGTACTTTATAATGCTTGCTGTATGTAATGTATATGCTGTTCGTATTATTGTTCACCTGCTTGGGGACTGGGTATTGTGAGAGAAAATACCATTTCCCTTTGTATTAGCATTTGTGTACTCAGATTTATCCGGATGTTTTGGGAAAGTAGAGAATGTCCTAGTTTAGATATATTTGTTATCATATTCGCATCCGCACTCTTTCAAAACATTATAATCACCAGTAACTCTTTTAATGAATCTTCCACTTAGAGGCAGGGCGGAAGGTGGGGGTCACAAAGGGGAGTGAAGGCTAAATCAAGATAAGGTTTGGGTCACAAAGGGGAGGGAAGGTTGAACCAAGATTATAAAGAATGATATAGTGAGGGAGCTCTCTGTCTTTGTACACTGACTTGTCTGCTGTATGGACCCAAATGCATTTGCTTCTTAACTGAATGACCAGAGACTTATTAAATAATTTCTCCAACAGTATGAAAATGAGCTTTTAGCTATATCTCTATATTATGCATCAGATTTCAAGTAGGCCTACTGAAGTGTATGTTCATTATATGCGGTCCCTGTCAAATCAATTTGCAAATAATAAAAAAAAACCTGTTAATAAGAATAATAATACAGTTGGTTTATCAGAGATTTTTGCAATGAGTAATGAGTAAAACAATGAGCTGAAAGATGCTGAAACAGTAGCTGAGGGGAACTGTAGAGTCATTAATATAAAGTTACAGTAATATAAAATATCGATTAATGCAGCTTTGAGCTGAATGCTGATGCTAAAGACGCCATATTAAAGGGTTAGTCCCCAAAATCATTACAGTATGTTTTCTCACTAGGTATTGTGTTTTTTCTAACAACTGCAAAATTGTTGTAATTAAATTACAAGAAACCAACCAACCTTTGGTGGAAAGTACATTTACTAAAGTACTGTACTTAAGTACAAATTTGAGGTTCTTTATTTGAGTATTTCCATTTGATTAGTTCATAGTTTTAGATTACAACAAAAAAGGGGTAAGAAGATCATATAAATATGATGCAGATTGTAACAGAATAAACAATCCAACTTTAAACTCCACTCTCTTGATACTTTAAGTATATTTTTCTAATAACACTAAAGTACCTTTACTGAAGTGACCATTTGAATGCAGTATTTTCTATTTTGCAGTGCGATACTTTCACTTAAGTAATGGATATCAATACTGTACTTCCTCCAATCTGCAACCAACACAGTGAACTTATGGGTTTTCCCCTTGGGTGGTTGCCTTGTCTAAGCAGATATATTCTAAAACTATCTGTGCTGTTTATAGCCTCTAAACATTTTTCACATTTGTATTGGGGCATGCAGAGATATAGCGACATGAAAGGAAGTTTTAAAATATATAAATCACATGTTCCTACCAGACTGCATGGAGATGGCCATAGAGGACAAGCTGGGGCACATGCCATCGTGGTGCCTGACAGTGACGGTGTAGAGCTGGTCACATTTCAGGTTGGGTACCCTGCAGCTCCTGTTAGTGGAGCTGCAGCTGAGAAGTACTTCATCTTCATCCACGATGATGGCGGTGAAGGAGTTGATTTCGGGCTGGCCACGCCATGAAATCAGAGCCTCATTGGCTTCACAGTCCAGGGAGGCAATAACGTTATCCGGTGGGCAAGCAGCTGAAATGAGACAGAGGGACAGTTAACTAGAAGAATGAAACTAAACATTATTAGACTTTGGACATTTGTGTGTAATCGTGAAAATCAGCAGCTTCAGGTTCTGATTTTTAAAAGGCTTCACTGTAAATTGACCCAGAAGAAGAAGAAAAACGAGCAGTACCTGTCTCTATGGTGACCATCTCACTCTCAGAGCTGTTGCACATGAAGTTGGAGGCGATGACGTACGTCGTGTAGTTGGTGCTGCACTTCAACCCCTCGATTTTGCAAATCAAATCCGAGGATTTGCAGCTGTGAATGGTGCCATTACTGTCCTTTGCCATGGCGATGTAGAAAATTGCACTGCCGGTGATCAACCAGGTCATTGTGATGGAGTGTGCGTCACATTCCCTTGCTGCTGATACGTTCCTAGGAACGCATGGGACTAGAGGAGAGGGGACAGAGCTACATGAGAATATATTCCAACTTTAAACCTTTTCACGGCTGCAAGTGAGACCCCAAGTGATGTCTACAAAGTGCTTGTTTTATCTTACCAACAGTCCAAAACCCAAATATATTCAATTTATAAAGATATAAAACAGTGAGACGTAGCAAACTTTCATGTTTGAGAAGCTTTAAACAGTTTGAATTAATTAATTATCAGAATAATTGCTGATTAATTTTCTATCAATTGACTAATTGATTAATCACCCAATTCTTTCAGCTCCAAACGACACCCATGTAAACAGTTTCTGTGATGGCTGTTTGTGAAGTGATAGAGAAATTGAGAAAGTGAGCCAATACCAAGGAGGATTTTCTCTTTTTTTTGGTCAATTTTCTGCATCATATTTTTTTCCACTTCCATACAGAAAAATTAATGAGAGCTTTATTATTGTCACTGTAGAAAACTGAATTTACTATTTATGTAAACTTACCTATTAACCTCTTATTAGATATCTTATATCCTGTGGTGAAATGCAACTAAGTAAGCAAGTACTGTACTGTACAATGTTTAGGTTGCTTACTTTATTTTCCTTCCATATTATGCCATATTCTATATTTTACTTTTAACACCACACCACTTTACAGATTAATAATTTACATAAAAAACACATGGTCTGTTTATTATAAAGGACACATTGTTATAGATTCTACTATCCAACATTATATATAATAATTCAAATGAACTCCACTTTATCAAAATGCTGCTTACACATTAATGTATCAGTAATAATAATCTAATGAATAATAATATATGATAGGAGTCTCTGCATACTGAGTACTTTTACGTTTGATACTTTAAGTACATTTTGCTGATAATACAGTACCTCCTTACCATTAAGCTGTTTTTTATAGTAAATTATCTAAATACTTCTTCCAACACGGCTGATATCTAATAAATGGGCATTAACAGCTTCTCCTCACCTGTCCCAGCCACAGGCCCCAGCGTCCTGGGGCTGGCACATTCCTCGTCAAAAGCTGTAATATAGATGGTCAAGTGCTCTCCACAATGGACGCCCTCTATAGCGCAGCTGTTGGACATCGAGGTGCAGTTGTAGTGGCTGTTCATCCTGTTGCCGAAGGCCTCCACAGTGTAATGTTGAGCCCCCTCAGCGAGGTCCCACTTGCTGAGCAGAACATCTGAGTTGCAGTCGGCTGAGGTTTGCAGATTCTGGGGAATACAGGGTGCTGGAGGCAGGCAAAGTTATTTTACTAAATTGTTTGTTTTTATTTGCAATTTATAAAAGACAATAACTGAAAAAGTGCAAGGTAAAAACAGCTCAAATAATAATATTGTCGTTTTGAAACAGGACAGCACCTGGATCAGATTTTAAGAGAATCCACCAGAGGGCACTCACATGAGAGAGCTCAGTTCAGCTACTCACTAATGCTTTAAACTGAGTTAAACAACATCAAATTATGGAAATTAAATTGCTACATACATCACAACCCTTCGTCACTGCTTGCACATGTTTGCAATTAAAAAAAATTATGATTTTTCTGTCTCAGCTTGTTTTATTTTAATACCGTTCTGGGGCTTGTAGTACATACAATTATCAAATAACTCTCTAGATAAAGCAAAATGAGAAAAAGGAAGTCCCACAAAGTGATGTTTTGTTATACAAAAAAATACGTGTAGGTTATGTGTGTATCTACTGCTGTAGATATAATGTAGTCATACCTGTGCGAATGTCTACAGTAGAGCTGATCTGGCTCCTGCACTGCCCTGCGATGGAGTAGACGGTGAAGGAATAGTGCCGTCCACACACTGTGTGTGTGAAAGCACAGGAGTTTTCTTCAGTCAGACACTCCTGGACCGTTCCCTACAGAGAAATAACAAAATATTTAATATGTACACTTAAACTACAGATATAGTTCAACATTTTGGGAAATATGCTTATTTGCTTTCTTGCCAAAAGTTAAATGAGAAGATTGATACCACTCTTTATTTTAAATATGATGAAGCTACAGCTATAGTTTAGGGGAAAACAGCTAGTCTTGGTCCACTCCAAAGGTAACACAATCTGCCTACTAGCACCTCTAAAGCTTACTAATTGACACATTATATCTTCCAACACGTTTACAGTAATCTGTACAAAGTGTAAAAATAGCAAGTTGCAGTGAGGTTGCTAGGCTAGCAAAGACTTCAGGAAGTCACAGCTCCCAGCCAGGAAATAGTCGGGCACACAATCCCCTATAAAAACACAACTAATCGCCAGGAAGTGTATAGCAATTACATGGAAGTCTTATTCCCATCTCTTCATATATAGATGGCTTTTAGAAATGAACAGCTGCATTCCACTTGAAAAGATCACATATACCCTCAGAAATGAATACAACACCTTTCTGAAGATTTGGCAACCCGATTTAATACGGACTCCTTACCAACACCCATATCAGATTTGATATAACAAAATTGTCAGACTTGATACATCATTAGTCATCTGAATAAGTCAGAACACTGCATCTCGTTATTTATGATTTCTTTATTTGTGTATTTAATTAGTTTTCTTTTTTATCCTTTTTAATTTAATTGATAGTTAACTAGCCTACTTCTATTGAGTATGGTTCTTTTTTCAGTTTGTATGTGGGTGGGATAGGGAGCGAATTTGGAGCCATGTTTGTTTGAGTTTGTTTGTGTTTTGTATGTTTTGTATATTTGGTAAACTAAAAAAACTAAAAACTTTGAAAATAAAATATTCTAAAAAAAAAAAACTAAAAAAAAACTCAACTTGTCGTTTTTACACAGCGGTTTTTGTATGGATGAAACAAAAGATATAACATGTTACTTAGTGAGCTTCATAGCTGTCAGTAGGTGGATGTTTTTACCTTCAGGCACAGCCAGGCTAACTATGTGCTCCTGTTTCCAGTCTTTATAAGCTAAGCTAGGCTAAGCTAACTGGCTGCTTCAGTAACATATGGAGCCTTCAAATGAAACTTGTGAGCTCATGTTTATAACCTGGGAAGTCGTGTACACAATATGCTTGCCGTTCAAGTGGTTAAGTCATGAGAAGACCGCTGCTAAGCAACGGCAATATTAACGTTACTGTTGGCGTCTAGAATATCAACATTTAACTCAGACATATTATACAATCTATTCACTTATTATGTACCGAAAAATGAACTTCCGTGGCCTCCGCCATTTATGACAACGTCAACAAACACGTCACAACTCGTGAACTCTGAGCTTTCAGAAATTTCCCCTTACGAGGTCGTGAATACCACAGGAGGAGGGGCGTTCATATGGACTCTTCTGGTAAACACGGTAAACACGACCCCATTTGAAGGCACCAATAGAAACATGAGAGTGGTATGAATCTTCTCATTTAACTCTCAGTAAGAGAGCAAATATATTTCCAAAAAAAAAGTAAAATCTGTTTTTTTATTCAAAAGAATCATCTTACATATAAATTAATTTTACATAGAAAATGTGGTGTGGCTAGAGTACCTGAGAGTCCACTGCCTGGGCCATGTAGTGGTCTGTATTGTTGGTGTACTCCCAGGAAAAGACGATGACTTCGCTGGAACACTCTCGTAACAACTCCAGGTTCTTGGGCGGACAGGGAACTTAAAGGAAATGGATATTTATACAATTATTTAAAATCAGTTTTCTAAATCCCACATCAGATAGATAAATAAATAGATAGATAGATAGATAGATAGATAGATAGATAGATAGATAGATAGATAGATAGAGATTGATCGACAGATAACATTATAAAGGACAAGAGAGGTAAAAGAAGAAGAAGTAAATGGGGTTAAATATCAACATCAAAGGCGAGCTTCTCAAATCCCTTTTCAGGTTAATACGCCCTGATACTGAAGATTACGCTCCAGTGTTGCTTTTCACTGTATGAGGTTTCAGGTTTAACACAAACACAGGCTCATTCTTAGCAGCCTGAACACAACACAATATGATATTGACAGTGGAGCTCAATGGGAGACCCAGTTTTCAGAGGAGTGATGTAATGATGCACAAATAACGTGTGAACGTAGACACCAAACAAAACTAGGAGGGGGGCGTTGTAAACAGCTATTCCCAAATGGCTCCTGACTGATATGACCTCAGTAATCCTTATTCTGAGGCAAGAAAGCAACAAGATTAAAGGTGTATCATGTTAAACTGAAAGAACAATCATTAAGAAGCAACTGAAGTTAAACTAAAATCCCTAACTTTCCAATGTAATCTTCAGAATAAGTCGTGACTTTGGTGTGATTTTAATGTCAGAATTCAAATGTGGATCTTTGCACCATTCAAAATAGTGTAAAAAGTCTTCATTCAAGGCTATGTAAGCCCAATAAGAGCTGTAACATAATTTATTACACAACGAAATCAAAATCATCTAAAGATAACGCAATTTCTTTTTGTTTGTGCCTTTAAGCTTTTCCAAAATGGTCAGCTGATGGAGTTTTTTAAGATTTTCTCTCAAGTATTAAATGGTTGAACACTTGAGATGTAATGTTACTCGTCATAAAATCATGTTCATCAGCAGCATCCATGTCATGACAGCTCAGCGGTGGCACAATGTGGTCCCAAGGGTGGGGTAGGACATCAAATCTCGACCGGGCTCTCTAACAGAATAGAGTGATACATGAGATGAAAGGATTAACTGCCCGCAATAAAATACATAGCAGGGTGGAGCAGTAAAAATGTTTGTCAGCCAAAAGATTAACGGACACAGAGCCATTCATTCAGTCAGTTGACTGGCATTGACGGGTTGGTTACTGGTTGGTTGGATAACTCACTCTTTTGGAAAATGATAACCAAATCCAGAACTGGGTTTATTGGCCTTTTTGGCAACTGTAATCTGCTGGTTGACCACATTTTCTCACTATTTTTGCTATTTTTTCAGACTTAATTTCTGCTTCCTATTGAATGATATGCTGTTTATTTAGATTTGTATTCCACATTGCCATAAATGTGCCATTTGGTAAACAGAAATGAACACATAATAACAAATGGTTTGAAAGAAATTCAAGGGTATTGTAGAATGTCTGGGTAACCAACCCAATATCACACCAAACTGTGTAATAGACCCGCCTGTTCACCATCGGACAGCAGTGTCAGTGTTACGTTTTGCCTCGTAGAGATGTAAATATTACACTCCGTATTAACGTGCAGTACCAGCAGGGGGCAAACAAGCCACTGATTTTAAGGTTTAGGCATGAAAAACACTCTGGGAAGTTAAGGGAAATCGACATGGTCATTGACTTAGGATCAGGCAAGAAAACCACTTAAGGAAAAATATCGTGGTTGGGCTTTAGTAAAAACACGTACGGAAATACATAACAAACAAAACACATCTCTCATCGCTTAAAAGTCCTGTGTTTGAGATCAGGCATGTAGATTCAAATTTAAAGGGGCACTGCACTGATTTTGATATGAAATTATTGAAATTTCAGTTTACTTGTAATGAAGGGTGCGACTTGGCCTGTGAAACAGTTGTATAATGTCTTCTGCGGCTCTGGAGGAGCTTTCCAAAGTCTGACAAAATAACCCTGAGGATGTCATAGTGATCAGCATCCTTTTTTCAGAGCTGTCAGGATATCTCGCCCTTTGCTGCTTTTATTTTGACCATCTTTTTTATGTGCCTGTCACATGTTTCTTAACTTTGTGGAAGTGCAATAGTGAATTGCTGAAATACGGTTTACGTTTTTTTTCCTCTCCTCGTCTTCCTGCTTCAGTTTTCAGCTTTTTTCTAATGTAGTTTCTGTAGGGGCTTTGACTCGATTTCAAAATAAATGGCCAATAAGTTAAATTGATGGTGAATTAGTTTCACTACTAAAGCATCTCACTAATACAACATTTTCAATTCTTTACTTGAGAGGAAAATCCAGCTCGACATGATTCAAGGACGATTTTAAACTGAGATGTGAAGAGAATGCTGCCTCTATATATTTTGTACTTAAAGTCTGTTGGAATAATATCCAGCAGGTTATTTTTGAAATCCTAAACAACCACTGAGCTTCGGGACTTCTTCTCCTTTGAAAGGAGATTTACAGCTGAACAGATATTGCTGAGTCATTGGAGGAGGAGAAAACAACCACTCCCAGATGAAGAAAGGGCTGCAACAATGACTCAGCTGGGTAGAGGGTCACACACTGATCAAACTTGATCAAAAAGGACTTTGGAGAAGATGTCAGTATGTGTGTCTTCTTTTTTGTATGTGTGTGTATTAGGGCTGTCCTTGACCAAAGATATTAGTCGACTAACAACACGTTTTTGTTGATAAATCGATTAGTTGGTTTAATCGACAGATCTGTAAAACTGAGTTTCTCCACAAAGAATCACACAAAAGCACCACTTTAAATCTTGTGTTTACCAGATATGTGCTCATACGTTTCTTGGAAACAAGTCAGTCAGTATGAAAAAGCATAAAAATGACTAATTGACAAAAGAAATCTTAATCGAAAAAGACCAAAACGACCGATTAGTCGACTAATCAACTAAGACGGGGCAGCCTTAGTGTTTATAGGTGTTTATGTCAGATAGGTCGCCTAATAAGTTAATTGATACTTGTTTTTTTTCTTTGTTATAATTGCGTCTAACCTGTCTGGAAAGTGGCCGAGGTGGAGTTCATCATGTGGTTGCAGTTCTCTGACATGGGCGTCACATGCACCACGTAGCTCTGGCCGCAGCTCAGTCCGGTGAGCTCACAGCTGGTGCTCTCGCTGGTGCACATCAGCTGAGTGCCATTATCACCCGTCGCCATGGCCTTGTAGGATTCGGCCCCGAACACGGCCGACCAGTGCATCATGGCAGAGTGAGTGGCGCAGGTGTAGTCCACGGAAACTGATGAAACTGGTCTCAGTTCTGCAAGCACAGCAGCACAGAACATTCGTTTTTTGTTTTAGTGTATGTGAGAAAACAACTGGACTGACATTTTATATACATTTTCTATCAGAAAGTGTCTGGTAAGAAACACTGATGCGGTGATTGTTGGCTGTGTGCCATCATTCACGGCCAATTTTCTACACCAATCCTGATTGGAGAGTTGTTTTATGAATAAAAGTGTTGCTTTGTTCTGTTCAGAATTATCACATTATCTCTGATAGAGACAATATACTGTCAAAGCTGTATATCCCATATTTAATATTCTGTAAAAAGCCAAACAATCACCGCAGATTTCTGTTTTTCTTAGCTTCATGTTTACGTGGCAGCCCCGACAACAAGTAGGTTGTCAGGGCATCAGAGTCCTTTTTCCCCTGAGGATCATATTCTGCATGTCTGAAAGGGACGCCTCGGAGAGAATAGCTGACCTAGATCATAATCACCAAGTTATTGATAGTGGTTTGGCTCTGCCGACTCACTGTTGGTGGTGTACGTGTAGTTTGTGGGCTCGCTCGGCATCAGGAACTTGTTGAATGAGGACACTGATATCAGATAGGTGGAACATGGGAGGATGCCGTCAACATCCTTCTTAGTGTCTGCGATTTCGTACACAGATGGCGGACTGTCGGGTTCATCTAGGTCCTGCATGACGACTTGGTATAACAGCACGCCCTTCACCGGCAGCCACGTTATACTCGCCGTGTCCCGGCCGGTCTGTGTTGCTGCGACATCCACCGGAGGTGGATCCACTACAGACAGATATAAGCACTTAGTTAGAGGGGATCTGATAATGTATATAACTGAATTACTTTTGATACATTAGTTTGAAACAGCTTCTTTGATCTCAAGAACCAAAAAGGGTCACTTCCTTTCAATTTTATATTCTGCAATTACAGCCAATGTCAAAGGGTCAGTTCACGTAAATCACAAAAACACATATACATATGCCTGTATTTTAATTTACTCAAAGCTGTGTCTTTTACGTGCTAAAGTTTTAAGATAACTGCCTCTGAAATTTGTCCACCAATACAATAGAGTTGAATAGAATTACTGTATTGTTTATGCAGCTCAAAGAATTGAAATATTACACTTGAAACATCAACAGCACCATGTCATCCCAGAGACATTGGCACTGATAATACACACATCTTGCTGCTTTTGCAGGACCTATTTCTTCTGTAATGAAACTTTTGCGTTTGAATTATCCAGAGTAAATGGACAAATTGTTTCTGGAAAAGTTGGAAACGTTTCAGAACTTGGAGCACCACAAACACAAATTCATTCAGATTAACTGTATCGAAGTGAAGACAAGAACTGAGACGGATATCTCAAAACATGGAAAAACAAACTCTCCATATGAAACTACATAATATTATAAATAAAACTATCTGCATGGCTACATATTGTACGACTCAGCGCAGAAGAGAAAATGTGTTTTTTTTTTGTTATTTGGGTGAATTGGCCCTTTAAATATCATATAACTTTCCTTTAGTAAGAAATAGAGGCTCTAATGTTTTACCTGCTTTCTGAACGTAGGATGTATGGATGGAGGATAAAGACATATTTATGATTTTGTGCTACATGACTTGAATTGACCCCGTATTTAGACTGACCCTGAAAATCTACACCCACATTTTGAGGAAAATGGAGAGTTTTGGGCACTTATATTACTTGTTACTTACTCTGGGGACGTCTGGGGGAGTTTAATGCAACATTCAGACATGTAGGTTACCTTAGCTGTAGTCACTGTAGACAATAGAACCCAGTAAACCATGATAACTTGACTCTTCTTGATCTACAGTAGTTTGACAGTGGACTACATGTAGCTTTTTACAGCCATAGCACTTGATTCAATAAAGAAAAAATATTTTTAAAAACTTGACTGAAGAATGTCTTCTCATGGTCATCAATTACTCTCATGCAGAGACTTGTCTTTATATGTATGTACTGTATAACACCCACCCTTCCCTAAATAAGATTTAAAATGTAGAGAAAGGGATCACTCACAGGTCAAGATGGTCCTCACTTTGCTTTTGCTTCCGATGCCGGCCTGGTTAATTGTGTAGACGTAGCACTCGTAGTTGGTGGAGGGCTGCAGGTTTCCCACCACAGCGGTGGTGTTGGTGGAGGTCACGTTGACCGTCTGTCCGGTTTCCACAGAGGTCATCAACAGGAAGTAGTGCTCCGCCGAGGTTACCTCAGTCCATATTATCACGATTGAAGTACTCGACATTGCCTGGCCATCTACTATCTGCGATGTGGCGGGGACTGAGAGGAGAGAGTAAGGGAGAAAGCATCATTTAGGATGCTACATAGTTGCGTCCGTGCGCAATGACGCGTTTTTGGCGTAAAGACGCAGTCTGAATTGGCTATTACATGATACATTACACTTTTATTTTCAAATAGCTCTTTTTGGAGCTCGTTTTATATGTATTCTTACAAAATTCTGAAATATGATGTCTATCTACAACTGTAAGTCACTATTTGACCCAGGTAGCGAATGGCATGGCGATGCTGCACAAACAAATTATAATAATAATCCCAATAACATTTTAATGTGTTACAACTATTCTACATAAATGTTGTATTAACTGTCTTCATCTTTACCTGTGAGCGCCACATCTTTAGCCATACACACCACATAGTAGAACTGAAAGACTTTGAGAGTCACACTATATTCGGTTCCTGGTCTCAGACCCTTGACATCCTTCTCTGTCGAGGTCGCTGACAGAGTCACAACAATCGGTGCAATATCTGTATTGTTTTTCACCCGAAGGTCCAAAAAATAGTTTGTTGCCCCAGTATATGGTTCCCATTTTACCAGAATCGACGAGGGGCCCGAGGACGTTGCTGACAAGATTTTGCAGTCTGTAAGAGATGGAAATACATGGCAGTGAAAATACAGAACATGACATTTGTAATTGAAGGTTACTGAGCAATAAACATCACAAATACACAAAAACATCAGTTGGATGTGACATCTTTAGCTTCAGAGATCCTTTGTAAGTTATAAATATTGATGATATAATACTTTTCTTTTTTTTTTGTAAATCAAAGTTATGCCAACACAAATATTCTAAAATATTTACACAAAATGTCCTGGTTTACTTACCTCCTTCATCTGTACCAAGATGTATCTGTAAATAACAAAAGTGATTTAATCAATAACATACTATATATATTTTAACACTAAATCATATCCGTATTGTTGAGTTTTACAGGTTTTAACATTAAAATATAATTATATTTACCTGAGTTAGAGATGCCAATGTTAAAGACGCTAAAAACGCTAAAGCTCCCAACAATCCCATCTTTGACGTTGAGTGCGGGATTACAATTAGTTTAGTAATGAAGGGAGTCAAATACAAAAGGTGTTCTGGATTCTTTTGAGCTTCAGCCCAGCGTGCGTGGGAACCAATCAGTACGCCCCAAATGGGGACAGGCTGTCCCACCAACAGCCCCAGGCAGTCAGGAGGGAGGGATGGAGGGCGGGAGGGATAGATGAGAGTTTGGTGAAGTTACCTGAAGTCATGGATGAGAAGAAGCTCCCTCTATCTGCCCTTCTTTCTCTCTCTCTATCTCTCTCTCTGACTCTCACGCATCTATCTGTTTGCATAACTTCCATCGAAGCGATTTAATCTCATAACTGATCAGTCTGCCTGCTTTTAGTGTTTCATTATGAAAGTAAGTTTTCCAGCAGCACTAATGTGTTCCTCTGATTTTCTTTGCTTTTTTCCACACAGTAGTCTCAGACAGATTGTTCAACATCTTTAATGAGACTTTTGAATACATTTATTATACAAGACTGACACTGTCCTCTGTTTTACTAATGTTTTGGGGGGCCTGCAGCCTCTTTAATAGCTCAAAAAACCTACGTATCATTGTTTTATCAGCTTGATACTTCATGATCTTTTCTAATTTTATGAGAATTAATCATAAACTGATCACAGAAAAATGGCACGTTAGTTCTATTTGTGGTATTGGGGAGTAAAACATGACTAAATACAGTGGATTTTCATGTGCTCCAGATCAGTGATTGCTGTTTACGGTACTTTTTATACAGCATGACCCGTCCCAAATCCACACACACATCTACGCACACATTTGGATTTCTGTTATTGGAGTTTTAAAGCAGTTCATTTATAAGAGATCAAACTTCCTGTTGCACTCCAGTTGACCCCAAATATAAGTAACTTTACTTTAAATGATAACATCTTGTCTGTGAATAACTTTTGCAAAACAAATGGAATATGCATTTGTTCATGCGTAGCCCAGATAGCATGGAAAAGGTGAATTATTTCCTTATTTGGTGGAATAACATTGCTTTTTGTTCATTTCTGTATTTTGTCACCATCAAATATTTTAGCCCAGTTTATGACAAAGGGAAGGGTTACGTTTTAGATTTTTGAATTGTAAGTAAAAGTGGAATTGTAGCAGTTTTAAGGCAGCAATGAACTGGTATTATATGAAACTAGAAAACTTAAGGAATCCATTGGTACCAATCATGTCATACTAGCTTATCGTGAAGGAGGCTAAATAATGCTCCAAGCTTATGCAAAATTTTGGCGAGGAAAAACTGGCATGATCATTTTCAAAGGGGTCCCTTGACCTCTGACCTCAAGATATGTGAATGAAAATGGGTTCTATGGGTACCCACAAGTCTCCCATTTACAGAAATACCCACTTTATTCTACACCGATGCAGTTTGGGGCAAAAACCATGCAGTATAAATGTGTTATTTTCGCTATTTCTAAAATGGTGTTTTGGTATATTTCTGCATACTGGGGTCCCTAAACAGTCTTGGAATTACATAAATTGTGTATGACTGAAAAGCTGAGACTCTTGTGGATCCAATGCGTCCAACTGTATTCATATGTGATGATTTTAGTCCCCATACTAGCCATTTCATATAGTGGTGTGTTCCTTATACTATGACAGTTTTCCCTAAAATTAGATTTCAAATAAAGAAACATATTGCCTTGCTTACAGTATCTCAATACATCACAATATATTGAATCGTAACCCCTGTATCATGATACATGTTGTACTGTATTGCCAGATTCTTGGCTATACACAGCCCTAGTCGGGCTACAAGTTGAGACAGAGCATGAACACGATAACTCTTGAATAAACTGTGAATTGCACTTTGATAAGCTTAATTGATCAATAAATGTAACAGCGGCAACAAGAACAAAGGACCCAAGGGAACCAATAATGAGGTGATCCACTTTAAACCTCAGTGATTCAGTTCAAACTGATCACAGGTGCCTGACCAACATTGATCTTATCGCAGCAATATCATAACTTTTGTATTCAGAGGTCACAGTTTACACGCAGCTTGAACTCCCCTGGCCTACTTACCCACCCCATCCCCTTTGAATAGAAACAAGCTATCACTCATCACATCAACCTAAGCAAGAGAGTGTTGTATAAAAACTGTCAAGACATTATATATATCATTCATTTTCCATTTGTCTCTCTATGTTTATATTTAAGTTCAGGTTGTTTCTGTCTCTTTCCATCTGTCCCCTCGAATGCATCCGAGTTACTGTAAATATCATTAATCTGAAGGCATGCTGCGACTTCCTTCACATGCCATGTTTCTGTGTTAACTGTCTTTTTTTTCATCCCTCTAACAATACATGAGAACACAGTGAATGACCTGAAGAGAGGAAATAAAGGCTTGGGAGGGTCCGCCCGCGCAACGGAGACAAGCGCCACTGAAACCGAAGTCAGGAATGCAAACTTGGGAATTGGGACTCCATCTAAATGGGATGTCCTTACAAAAACACACCTGCTCGGAACTGTTATTAAGTTAAGTCTTTCTTGAACTGTTTTGCTTTTGAAGGTTTCAAAAGGTTCAGTAATAGATTTCAATGAAAAACGAAAAGTTAATTTGCACTTTGATCGACTAATCCCTAAACTGGCTTTATGTAGGCTACATGCTGGGCTGAAAAGGATCTTTTATCACAAGAGAATAAAGGGCTATCACCTCCGAGTGCCTCATCATGTATTAGAAAAAAGGAAGTCAACACGAAAGTGGATACGGGCCATAAACATGCCAGGAAACTTTAGCTGCCCCGCTTAAACAATAGAGCAATTTTGAAGCGCGGTGGAAGAGGACAAGTGGTGTGAACACCTTGATAGTTCATTGTATTTTTATGTGGCTGTGATATTGTTCTGAAGTAGACTCTGTTACAGGTCACAGGTATTGAGCATCTTATGATGCAAGTCCACAAACAGCGCTGGTTAGGTTGTCTTTTGGCTGCAGACTTCTCTGAAGCGTTAATAGAATTCAAATAGAATAGGCCAGGTTTCAATCAGTACCACATACAATATGTTTAAGTGCTCTTGAGGATGAAAAAGAGGAACGTTTGCTGCTGACCGTAGCTGAATAGTGAACTCAAAGTAAGTAGTGTGTAGAGAGCAGGCACTGATTTGGTATTCTGTATGTCAAAAGATGTCTAAATGTCTTTGTTATAAGTGGGTTAAATTTGCTTGACAACTGAAAGATCAACACATTCTCATCCCAACTCGTCACATACTGGTTTGTTGTAGAAATAGGCATTACAGCAACAGAATATTGATTCATATTTGATCAGCGCTGCCTAGTTTGACCGTTTGGTTGTAGTTCGTGAGTGATTGACAGCCGGCTCATAGACGGCAGCTGGTCGGCAGAGTCCAGCTCTGTTCTGATTGGTTGTTTTCCACCGGTCTGTGAAATCTTGCCGATGCCGTTGGCAACACCGGAGGACACAGAGGCACATGATTTTTTTCACATGATGATTACATCAGACATTTCAAAAGGAAAGATGACGCTCAGTATATGTAGTGCGCTTACTTTGATCTTAAACGTTGGATGGCTATGTGGAAATAAGAATTGTTGTGTTTTCGTTACCTTAGAATGAGCCATTTATATCTACATACGGAGCGAGTCCTCTTCACGGACCCAGCTACCTACAGTAGCCCTGAACAGACAAACCAAACACTGGCTCTCGAGAGGACCATTTGACTTTTTACGTTTTCGCATTGGCCACCGTACTTCTCCTACACGCTTGGCACACCGGAGAAGTTTCAGTTGGTTGCAATCTGCAACCTCACCGCTAGATGCCGCCAAATCCTGCACACTGCTCCTTTAAGTAAAGCTGAAACGTTTGAGTAGTTACCTTTTCCAAGGTCATATAATCATGAGGACTGGTCATCAGCATTTCCTAGAACCCAATCACCAGTCCAAAACCAATTGAACCCAAATTGAATTTGCAATAATATGAATATAATATAATTAGATTGAGATGATGGAATTTTTCAATGTTGTAAAATAGGTTTCTTTTCTAACATTTGTGTTATTTTCTCAGGGCCTAAACATTCTGGCACATTTATCTCACGAGGCCCTCCATAACCAGGCCCCCTCCTACCACGCTAACCTTTTCCACCATCACACTCCCTCCTGCAGCCGCCACTCCTCTGATGCCAACCTCCTCTCTCCACCGCTCAGAACAAAGCACCGAACCTGGGGCGACAGAGCCTTCTCCACAGCTGCCCACTCCATCTGGAACTCACTCCCCAGACACATCTGAGACTGCTCCAGCCTGTCCACATTCAAATCACAAATCAAAACCAACCTTTTCAGAACTGCGTTTAATGTGTAATGAATGTTGTGTGTTTTATGTACTTATGTTGTTTTTCTTTGTCAATTTTTACTCATGTAAAGTGTCTTTGAGTTTTTATGAGAAGCGCTCTATAAATAAAATGTATTATTAATATTATTATCATTATCTCATGATTGTCACTGTGTATTTGGATGCAGGTGCAGCTACATTAACAAAAATATTTTCTATGATTATATTAAGAAATGTAGAGACTGTTCAGCCTTCATAGAAATATTGAGTTTAATATCCATGTACTTTCTATTGTAGAAGGACAAAAGTCTGGAGGTGAGGTTGAGGGATGAGGGAGTTGAGTTACCAGAATTTACTTCTAAGACGTAAATAGATTAGCTGGAATGGGAGGTGTCAGCTGACAAACCTATTATCATCCTTTATCATCCAAATCCTGCCTTACTCTAAATAAAACTCAAAACATACTTTTTCTAAAATAATATTCACAAGAAATATCACACATTTTCACACCTCCACACGCCATACCAGCCGTGATGCAAAATCGTGCCTGGGGCGTAAAGTGTGTGTTTGTGTGTGTCACCTTTCCTAGTTCCTACCCCCTTGCTCGGACCACACCCATCTTCAAACTCAGCCTTCATTTTGATCTAGCTTTGTGACTGCATCTTACACGGTTGTGACACTATCGCAGTGACAAAATCTGTCCACAGATAGACAGACAGACATATAAACACCTGTCAAAGTACTCAAAACCACCTCTGTGGTAGTTCCCGCTACAGTAGGTGTCTCCAGGACCACGTTTTGCCAGAATGACACACACACAGACTCACAGGGTGAAAACAATACCAGCGTCACTGTCACGGCTGGTAAAATGGAACATGAGTGGACCAAGGTTTGGTTTGAATGCGTTCCTTTTATGTCCAAAATCATCATTTAAAATCTGTTTTCTGGGAAAGCAGAGATGTTTTCACACATTAAAGGGATAGTTTGGTGTTTTGAAGTGGGGTTGTAAGAGGTACTTATCCATAGTAGGTGTATTACTTACAGTAGATGACGGTCAGCGCGCCCCAGCATCCAGAAACAGACAGGAGCACCGACAACGGATCAAAGCAATGTAATGCTGTGAACGGGGATGGCAGAAAAACATATTTTAGCCACCTAAAAGAAAGGCTCACCTAAAAAAATTACTATCAGTTTAAATATACGCTATATTTAGAATATTTTCCGATGGCAAACTGAACTGAAAGCAAAACATATCTATACTGTTTTTGTCATCTGAGCCTGCTGGCTTTGGAGAGAGTATGGATAAGTTTCGCTTTCAGTTCAGTCCCCCGTCGTAAATATTCTAAATATTTTTAGGTGAGCCTTTTTTTTAAGTGGTTAAAATAAGTTTTTCTGCCTTCCCCGTCCACAGCTCTGTATTGCTTTGCTCCAGTGCCGGTGTCCTGACAAATAGAGCTACCGCTCAGAATGACCTACCAACACGACGTGCACATGTGCAGTACGTTTCAGAGGTGAAAAGAAATAAATCCAGAGGACACGCCCATAGCTTTACCAACATTTATAGAGGTAGTAGGTCATTCTGATAGATCTTTCCTACCTGACAGAATGAGCTACTCTACTTGACTACATTTATAGAGGTCCATCAGACTAGTCCGACAGGATGAGCTACTGGTAGGTCATTCTGAGCGGGTAACTCTATTTGACAGAACACCGGTGCTCCTGTCTGTTTCTCGATGCTGGGGGCACGCCAACCGTCATCTACTGTAGGTAATATGCTGACTTTGGAAAAGTACCTCATACAACCCCACTTCAAAACACCCGAACTATCCCTTTAAAGTGATTGTTTGTAACTTCTTACACCTATAAATCAATCCGGGTCGGTGTCCCATGCACGCTCACGTGTGGCTACGCTGTTCAGACAAGACTCCAACACAAACTACATGGAAGCACCAACACCGCAAAGTTCTATCTAGTGAAGCCCGTCTTGCAAAACAGTGTTGGCCGCAGTTGGAGGACGCGTGGGAGACCGTAGCTTTGGTCTCCAGGGACGGAGTCTCTGCTGTACTCTGCTCCTCTGCCTGCCTGCTTACCTTCACCCACACGCCGCACTCGTTCTCGCTACACACTGCAGGGGAGTAAGTAGCTCTGAGAATATCTAGTGAATGTACAGTGGACGTTTGTGCAGAAATAACTGCTGCAGCTCCTCCAGACCAACAGAGGTTTCCCGTGTCTTGTGAAGTGACGGGCTCCGCAGCGAGTAACGTTATCGTCTCCGACCAAAACTCCGGTGTCTCCCCTGTTCCTTCTGACCGCGGTCGGGAGGCTGAAGCAGGAAAACACTAGGATCAGCATTGATTCATGGAGAGACCTTCGTCTGGTCAGCTAACATTACTGCCAAGCAGGTGAAATATAGAGTGCTATTGTGGTTTTAGCTGATGTGTGTCGCCTCACTGTTTTGACGGATGCTCGCTCACATTCAGGTAGCGCGTGCACATGGGCGAACGCGAGCAACAGGACACTGACTTTTGTTGACTTAACGGCCACAGGTGTCGCTGTTACAACCAATTTCTGATTCTTACCAACAGTCCCTTTAAACAATCTCAGTTGGTAGTTTTTCCGACAGTGGGGTGTTACTTAAGCTGCTAAAAGACCTCCAGATCTTGTTTCTGAAAGAAATGCCACCTCTTTAGCTGAGTCATGTTCCACAATTAAGCTGTGAATGGCAACTATTCCCCACAGAGAGCCACCAAAGTATCATTATTGATAACCTATACTGTTTACAGCGCACTGAGGATAATACCAGAGTCATTCCTTTTGTGTTTCCAGGGACTTCAGCCAACTGAAACTTGTGCTGTGAAAAGGGTGCAGGGCGGCACGTGTTTCTGGGATGGGTGCCCTGTGATGCTGGTGGCTGGGTGTGTTTTAAAAGGCACTGAAACATTCAGCCATGTTTTCATTGTCAGGAGTGCAATCAGCTCATTGTAAATATGGTGTTTAATTTGATATCCTGAGGTCACCCTGGTGGTTGACCTCTGGACTGAGGGATAGAAAGACATTATTAGCTCCTCTACCTGCATTTGTTATCTCTCCTGGGGCTGGTGTTAAAGGTCCCATATTGTAAAAAGTAAGATTTTCATGTCTTTTATATTATAAAGCAGGTTTAAGTGCCATATAAATACTGTTAAACTATCAAAATGCTCAATATACGGAGAGATACACACAGCCCGTATTTAATGCGTTTGAAACAAGCCGTTAGGATTTCTGTCCATTTGTGATGTCACGAATATACAATATTTAGACCATTACGCGGTTTTAAACATAAACATACTAAATGTGTCCCAGTTTATTTCCTGTTGAAATGTATGTTAATGACATCAGCTGACAGGAAGTAAACATGGACCCAAACTGTTGCCTAGCAATGCAATTTCGTTACAATTCCATTGAAATGCACTAAAACGGAGCATTTCAGGCAGAGGGTAAATACAGGCATATTCAGGCTGACAGTATGAGGAAAATAAAGGTTTTTTTTAAAACATTACAGCATGTAAACATGTTCTAGTAGAAACACTAAATACAAGTAAGAACCTGAAAATGAGCACAATATGGGACCTTTAAGGACTTACTGTGACACCAGTTGCTAACATGTTAAGCTGAGTGCTCCTCAAGCACATCAGCAATACTATTGAGAAAAATATTGTCAAAACATAGTTTTTGTTACAAAAACTACAAGTTGCATTCTAATGACATAAATCAAATGATTTACAGCCCAAAAAAAGTAACTGCAGATGAAGTATTTTCCAGAGCAATGAGTCGCAGTAGCATTAGCTAATTGTGGCTGAAATATAGCCAGCGATGCATAACATCCAGTTTAGTGGACAGAAGGTTAATAGTCTCTTTCTCACAAAATAAAATCAATTAATTTCAACTGTATTAGTTGTTACTTTAGGTTAACTAATTTTATTTACCTGCAAGGCGGCATCTTGGTTTCAGTAACTTGTGACGCACTTACAACCGCTGGCCAGTAGGTGGCAGTAAGTGGCATGATGCACCACTGTAGAGGCTGATGTGCAACTATGCCACCAAAACCCACTGAATAGCTATCCCCTGAAGAGGATGACCAGTATGTGTGGAAGGTGAGAGTTTTATTTTATTTTGATAAGATCTAGGCCTATAGCCTACATTTCAACGTATATATCAGGGGTCAGCAACCTTTACTATCAACAGAGCCATTTTAGTCAAAATAATAGAAAAAAAAATTCTGTCTGGAGCCACAAAACATTTGATCATTGTGATGAAGGTAACACAGCTTATAGTCTAAGTATATGGTATATAAGTCTAATGCAGTGAGGGCCAAAGAGACAATGTACTACGGAGTATTAGGGCCACATTGAGGGAAAAAACATCTGAGATTTACAGAATAAAGTCATAATTTTATGAGAAGAAAAGAAAATAACACGTATAATTACTACTTTATAATATTATGACTTTATTCTCATAATATTACAACTTTTTTTCTCGTAAACCTTTGACTTTATTATAATATTACAACTTTTTTCTCGTAATATTATGACTTTATTCTTGAAATCTCAGATTTATTTTTTTCCAAAATATGTTGGGCAAATATGTTGAGATGGTAAATGTGGCCTGAAGAAAACAACAAAAAGAAACAGCCCTTTGACACTTCTGATGAGGCACAAATCTCACCATTGTGTGACTTATTGTCTACACAAATGTAACCTGGTAGCTAATGTAATGATTCAGGGAGTTTTTTAAGACATTTCAAATAAGTTATTTGCTAATTATTATCTATTTACCAGCAGACATGGAAATAAAGCATATCAATTAAAAGTATTAAATAAATCACCAGCTATTTATTACTGCTTATTGGGAAAAGGTGGAATATAATTATTAAATAAATTTCATAATAGATATAAATAATAATGGTAAATATTTGCCTTATTTATTATACAGGTACAATGAGGTGACATTTTCTGACGACAGCCGTCAGAAACGGTGACCTCATGTGTTGCTGGCTGTCACAGATATAGGCGGCCATAGGTTTCGGTGTAACGCATTAACAACTTTTCCCATGAAATCAGATAGCTTAAGTCTTTAAACACCAAGTCTAGAGTACAGTAGCTTATGTCCTCAAGATTACTATCTTTATCAAGTTCTTATTTTAGATTCTTCACATCTTTTTATTGATTTATAATCCTATTTGTTAAGTCAAGTCAAGTCAGTTTTATTTGTATAGCCCAAAATCACAAATCACAAATTTGCCTCAAGTCTGTACAGGATACAAAACCCTCTGTCCTTTACAGTGCAACCCTCTCTTTGCTCATTGTTCATGATTTACAGTTGATGGTGGACATCGGAACATCTATCCATCTCTTCAGACCAAGGGATTTATATATATATATACATATATGTATGTACTATATATATATATATATATATATATATATATATATATATATATTATATATATTGTAAGCGTATTCTGTATACTGTATAGTGTCTGAGTATGTAGCCTACAGACAAGTTATGAAAGGCTAAAATCACACATGCTTGAAACAAAAGGTCTTCAACCTGGCCTCTTTCTTTATAGCGGGAGAAAGATGTGGTAAGAGAGGATGAACTATTGCTTATCATAAATTAAGTATTCCTTTTATAATTGTCGTAAGGTATAATTTTCATGCAAAAAAAAAAATACCCAGGTGAGAATTTCAACAGCACAAAACAGACATTATGACTAAATGATATATTTTATCTTATCTTGTAAAGCACACATCTATGTCTAAAACAAACCACAAGACGCAGACATGATGAAGGAATTCTTTATTAACTGACATATGCATCAGGTTTTCACAACCACAGTGACACATATCACATCCTGAGGACAAGCAGCAGCACACAGCAGAGATTATACGCCGCAGGGTGACACATGATGTCGTTTGACACTTGTCATCAGGAGGCTTCCTACTTGGGGCTGCAGCTACAATCTTTTCTTTTAATATGGTCAATTCTCCAATTATTAATTTCTAAAATTAATGGGCAAAAAAGTTTTTCATATGTCTGTTAGGGCACTGTTACTGTTTTGCTCATTTTGTTTGCCAATTAGATAGTTAATTTGGAGGTTTTTAACACAATAGCTCAGGGATAAAAAATATTCAATTACCCAAATAACAACTTTCTCCGTACACCATATACATTTAATTCTGGTTGTTTGTGGAACAGATGTTTTATCATGAGACATTTTTTTTATTTACCAAATCCATACTATGATTTTGTGTTTAAAGGTTTACAACACTTATTTCTCATTATTCATCATGCTATCACCTATGTATCATGGCCAACAGACAAGCATGTTTATTTCTGGTTAACACTTCTATTTATCTATGAGCATGGTTTTATTCCAGTGGAGCAGGAGTTATGCAGGAGGAAGAGGAGGAGGAAGAAGATGGAGGTGTTTGTTGCATCTGTGGAGAAGAGATTCAGTCACATTCAGTTTGCACGAATTTAATAGTTATTGTAGGAGATTTACTGAAAGCTGACATTTTCTAACAGCAAAGCCACAAGCCAGTGTTGGTGATTTTGATGCAATCAGTTTAATCATTATACCTGAACATACTATATGTAATGTCTATAATTATCATTTCTTCAGAAATGAAAGCATATTGGAGTTTTTAGTGTGTCTTTTCACATGTTATGTCTTGCATGTGATGCATTAATATCTGTGTTTTCATAAATGGCAAATCTGTATACTGTTAAGTATGAATAATAAATAAAACCATGACTTCAAGGAGGGAAGTGGAGTCTCACTGGCTTCACAAAACAATATACTTTCTGTCTT
Source organism: Sebastiscus albofasciatus (assembly GCA_916701655.1). Taxonomy (NCBI): domain Eukaryota; kingdom Metazoa; phylum Chordata; class Actinopteri; order Perciformes; family Sebastidae; genus Sebastiscus; species Sebastiscus albofasciatus. Next base: position 61,762 of record CAKAOI010002109.1, read on the forward strand.
CAGTCAACCACGTTTGCTGCTAAATCAGGCTTCCATACACGTAATACATTACTGTATAATTATTGTATATTTACTTACCGTATGCTAGTCCACACTTCTCTTCCCTCTGTAAACCACTGCAGAAGAACAGGTTGAAGTGACATTAGAAAAATTTTTTTTTTTTTTTTCTTAAAATTTTTTAAATGTTTTGCTCTTCTCTAGTACTCTAAATTGTTTGGTTGGTGTCAGTGATTTTTACTTCAAACAGCGTTCTGAATATTTATGCAAATTAACACACCCACCTGTACCAACGTTGCTCCCTGAACAAGTCACTGAGGGAGCAGAGACAAACAACAAAAAGGGTCAAATTCACATAAAATTCTGCTATCCATATTACTCATAGTGTTTCAGCTGCATTTCCTTTTTTCATCCTGTAGCTGCTGATCATCTAAAATGTTTGTCTTTATTGCTTTAAGCTAATAAAATTCCTTTATAGCAGTTTATAAAATGACTGAAACTACCAACTGTGTGTAATGGTGCCTTCAAATGAAACTCGTGAACTCCTGTTTACAACATGGGAAGTCGTGTACACAGTAAGTATGCGTGGCGTTCAAGTGGTTAAGTCGTGAGAACACCGCTGCTAAGCAACGGCAATATCAACGTTACTGTCGGCATCTAGAAGCCACAGAGGCTAACAATTTAACAAGCTAGCAAGCGGGTAACATAATGCAGTAAATGTAAAGGTCTAATGACAGAGGAAAAAGATGAGGTCATTGGGAATATCAACATTTTCCTCAGACATATTATAAAATGACCAAGAAAAACAATATACAACTCAAATTACAATATATTAACTTATTATGCACCGAAAAATGAACTTCAATAGCCTCCGCCATTTCTCACAACGTCAACAAACACGTCACAACTCGTGAACTCTGAGTTCAAAAACGTTCCACTTACGAGGTTGTGAATATCACAAGAGGAGGGCGTTCACACGGGCCCAACTCGTAAACGTGGTAAACACGACCCCATTTGAAGACACCATTAATACTATACATTTGCATCACAAACCATCATCAGTTGACTCTTTAAAACAGTATAATCAAATCTTTTCTATCACCAGACTGTGAGATCCTACACTGTCCTACCTGAGTACAGCCTCTGGGGGCAGAACAGGACTTTGCCGCCCTCTGGTGTGAGCGGAGCCACCACTACATTATAGACGTCCCCACACTGGACGTTGGCCACATCACAGCTGCTCTCCCCGGGAGAGGCAGTGCAGGTGTAGTTGTTGCTGCTGCCCACCATGTCTGTGACGTAGCTGTGGTCGCTCCCAGCGCTGCGCCAGTACACCCGCAGAGAGTTACCGGCCATCCTGTAGAGCCTGACGCCTGACGGACAGCAAGCACCTGCGAGAGAGAGAGACAGTGATGTCATGTGTCTGATGATGTGGATGTATCATCTACAAGTTCATCGGATGTTGGCGGATATTTAATGTGTGATAGTTAATTAAAAAAACGCGAGGCCATTTCAAAGAGAGCTGGAAAAAGAAACAGTAACATGACTGTCTGTGTATTCTCAGCCAATTAGACTGTTAATAGGCGTTATTGGTCGCTATAAGCACCATAGATGTGTGTCAATAGGTGCCTACTACACCAACTAGTAGGTTTTATCATCTATTCACATGGTAGATCAACGAAAGAAGGTATAAAAGAACACAACAGCAATGTCTAGCGACTGTAGTAGTTACGCCAGGAGCAGATGTAGAAGTCAGGCACTGTAGTATAGACAGAGTGAAGGTCGGGTCGATGGATGGGACACAAAAGGTTTTGCTTTCACTTTTGAAACGTAGATGTTTTCCCTTAAACTTAACTAAGTGGTTTTTGTTACATAAACCTAAAAAAAAGCCTTTTTATTTGTGTTCCAAACATAAAGTTTCATGCAATTTTATTGTACAATTTTTAGGCCCCTATTGACCCACATCTATGGTGCTTATAGCGACCGATAACACCTATTTAATTGCCTGATAACAGTCGAATCTGAGTTTGTGAGCTATAAATATTAACAATATCTTGATTTCAGGAGACGATGTAACCTTTTGAAGAAGAATTCCAATGTTCCCTCTTACAACTAAAATATTGATTTCATGAGCAGTAAAAGGTCCCATTGCTCAGTTAATACACTCAGGGGATTTTCTGCTACGGCCTTACTTGGTCTGGTATGACCAGTAGCTTATGGCTGTTAGCCAATGTTCGGGTAGATATTGCTATTCACTAACTTGTATCCACTTGTGCTGCTTTTACACTATATCTTTCATGACTTGACTGCAATTTTTTTTGTTACTTATCGATCTGCTATTATATCAGCATGGCCAGTTCATTGGTCCGGTCATTATACTTTTAAGTTTAATGCATAAAAGTGGCCACACTCCTGTTACAGTCTCACTTATATGGGAAGCTCTTAAGTCTCTAATATCTACATGATTGCTTCCATATTGTAAGACGCATACTGGATAGTTGCATGAATAAATATTACATAAATGTTTTAATATTAATGGTAGAGAACTTCATCACTCACTGGACGAGAAGCCCCGATAGGTGCAGTTGGAGCTGCGCCCGCTGTGGCTGAACGCCTCCATGGTGACGGTGTAGTTGGTCCCACAGGTGATGCATCCCATGAGGCAGTGGGAGTCCTGGGTGTGGCAGCGGGCGTGACCACGCGTCGACGTCAGAGACGTGATGAACGAATACGCTCCTTTGGCGTGAGACCATGAGACGTTGGTCATTGCCTGCGTCACCTGATCCACTGTTAGATTCACCGGGCAACAGGGTTCTGTAAAGGAAGAGGATATCTGTGGATGTTAGGGGTGGAACACAAAGCTACTATCTGCATCTGCTTATGTCACAAAAATATCAGTCTTTGGATTATACAGGGAGTGGACATAGCCTTTACTGGGAAACTGGCTGATCTGCCTCCTTTTCTGCATTAAATTGATTTAATTTATACTCTTCATATATATCTTAGCTGCCAAAATAATATAGTATTTTAACCATGCACCTGAATTAATATATAATAATATAATATATATAATATATATAGTGCATTTGGAGTTTGATTCATACTTAAAAGTGAGGATATCCGGGTCTCTGCTGTTTCTTTTTCATATCTGTCTCCCCCAGCTTTATGGAAGTGCAATACTAAATCAACCTTTTAATTAATTTACATTAATTATTTGCAATTTGAGAATTAATTGAAATGCCAAAAATACATTATAGCCTAGTATACAGTGAAATCATCATTCTTGAAATCAGTCTTTATGTCCTTTTGCTGATGATACATGCTTTTACTTTTACTTGTAACAGAGTATTTTTACATTGTTGTATTGCTACTTTTACCTAAGTAAGATTTTGAATGGAGGACTTTTACTTGTAACCTAGTAATTTTTACTTTTACCTAAGTAAAAGGTCAGACAGGATACACAGGATGACCTCTGAAGTGTCTTCTACCACTGCCTATTGGAGATTTTGGACCAACAGCGCTCTCAGTAGAGTTACACAAACTTCTATAATCTATGCCAAGGATCATTGAAGCTGTTCTGGAGGCTCGGGGAGGCCCAGCACATCACTAACATGCTTTTATGTTGGTTTTTCCTTTAACCTGATACCTGGCTGTATGTTTTTTATTGAGTGAATCAATCCAAACGTTCGACCACACTCACCTGTTTCAAGAGAGTCAGAGAAGCTGGGTAGACTCCAGCCAAAGGGGCCGGCTGCTCTGACGCTGACGTCATAAGTGGAGCCGCAGGGAAGGTCTGTGATGTCACAGCTGTTTCCGCTGGTGGTGCAGAAGTGTATGCTGTCATCGCCTGACGCACTCACAGTGTACGTAGCATTCCTGTTGTTGGCTGTCCAGCTGACACCGAGGCAGGAGGAGTTTTTCGGATTCAGCATCAGATTCATCGGCCTGCAGGGAGCTGATGGGGACGAAGGAAAGAAGGAATAAAATGTTGACAGAGTATGTTAAGACTTTTGAGGGTCTTATCTCATAAAGGAAAATAAGGACTAGGTGGTAACCTTCAGGTCAATTTTGACCATAGACAGTTATTCAAAACTAGAAATTTCTTTTTCCTCATACATAAAATGTGATACCCACAGGTTTTTGCCTCATGCAGGTAGAAAGTATTTTATGAATTGTTCAGTCAGTGTTTTAGCTAACCCTTTAAATAAACAAAATATTTTAGCTACTAATCAAGATGAAACATGAAGAAAAAGATTTTTGTGCTTTTGTATAAAACTACTAACTTATTTGAATATGCTATAAATAAATAAAGTCATACCACAAAAAGTATTTGTATTGTACTCAACAAAGTTCATGTGGAGCTTCAGTCTAATAGGATAAAGATTTTTCTGCTGTTTCATGTGAAATCTAGGAACTGAAGTTGAAAACTTAAGAGATTTTTAAGTGAAAAATGTATCTGGATATTTGCTGGATAGATATATAAACATATATGTGTGAACAGAAGTTTTCGACCTATGTTTTTGGTGTGAGCTTTGCATGCACGGTTGCATCCGCTGATGTCATTGCAGGGCGTCACCACCACGCTGTAGGAACTGTCGCAGCTGAGGTCTGAGAGGGCGCACACCGGCGCCGTGTCATTACACAGGATGACCTCTGAACTGTCTGCAGCACGAGTCTCGTACAGCTCTGCCCCCCGCGAGGCCGTCCACATGATCTCCAGAGTGTCAGTGCTCACCGTGGAGACGGACACATTCCCTGGACAACAGGGCACTGAAAGACACAAGTGATACAGAGATACACATGTAATAATCATGACCAGGAAGAAGAAGAAAATGTGTCTCATAGTGACTCAAAATGTTAAAACATGTCACCTCAGCAGCTACTTACAGGTGGTGTAGTTGAGAACCTGTCCGTCAGGACTGCTGCCAGCCTGGTTGAACGCGAACACAGACATCAGGTACATGTAGCCACACATGCAGTGGTAGGTGCAGTTGTTGCTGGTGGTGTTGCAGGTCTCCTCGGTGCCATCACTTCTCTTGATGAAGGCACTGTAGCTGTCAGCGTGAGACACTGTGTCCCACTTCAGCGTGCAGTTTCCTTCTGTCGACTCCACGAGATCCAGAGACTCTGGTGGACAGGGGACTGACAGCACAGGACAGACAGCAGAGAGTTTAGTCACACTCACATCACTACCACTGATTTGGTCGTTTAGAGTGTATTTTCTCTAAAACAGTTCCCTCCAGTAATATAGTTTAATATAGATTATTACAATAATAGTTTAAATTAGATTATTAAGTGTGATAATAACTCTTGTAGCTTATTGTAGTGTATGTTTAAAGTATCTGTATTATTTCATTGTAGTTATTGTTATTATCTTAGAGAAATTACACAGATGAGAATATTTCTGACTAATGAAATAACAGACAAATCAAAGTTCATCATCATATTGACGCATAAATAAAGTAAATTGTCGTTAAATTTGATACTATTTCCATAAATAAGGCCTGCTCATTGCCCATAATGGCCTACTACAACCAGACAGTTACCTTGGTAGAAACAACTTTATTTAATCCCATTTATATCTGTGTAGTATTAAAGTCAAATCATCAATCAGTATCAATATTAGCCAATATAAGTGTGTAGATCTGATCTCTACTACTCACTGGTGATGAACACTACAGTGTTGGATGGGTAGCTGGGCCCGGCCTCGTTCAGGGCGATGACCCTGATATTGTGAACCTCTCCACAGCCAACGGGCGACAGGGTGCAGGAGTAGGATGTGGAGTTACAGGTGAGGTTCTGGTCACTCATCACATGGTACTCGATGGATCCATAAACCTCTTGATCCAGTTTCCAGGACACAGAGAGTCCGGCCACACCGTTACTCATCACCATGGAAACATTGGCAATATATGGTGTTGGAGGTCCTGTTAACACACAACAAGAAAACATAAAGACACGCCCAATGATGCATCAAGCAGAAGTACACATACAAACAAACAGTCAAAAACATGAGCAGATACAGACTTACATGTTTGCTACCACTGCGAAGCTAGACACAGTATTGCAGTCATAGTTACTTTCATTTTGATGTTTGTTACTTCATTTTTAGAACTTTTTCTCCACCGCATTTCTGAGGAAAATATTGTGGTCTTAACTCCCCTGTATTTATCAGGTGGCTGTACTTACAAGTTACTTTTTCAGATTAAGATTTTATAGACAAGGAGTTGAGAAAATATGATATATTTCTACCCAACGCAGAGACCCACTGTATCAGGATTGAAATACTGTTTACATGTAAAACTGCAATTATATAATTCTTTGAATGGGCCCATTATCTACATTTTTTGGAGCATTTTATCACTAATATTTGTTTACTTTAATGTTAAGCCCCTGTGTTTCAAAAACCAATGCAAGGCAACATAATGTTATGTTCAGAGGAATGAAAATATGGTCTGGTTTGCCATCAGACATTACACATTTAACAAGTAAAACAATTTATAAAAAGAGTTTAAAGAAATACCCGATGGCACAGAACGCCGGCCCCTCTCCAAATACGACACGTTTTGCTGCATTATATCTGACTATATGATCATTAATGAGGAATATTCTTGGTTTATTTATGTTTCAGTAACTGTATACACTGTTTTTAGTGGTGCTGCTGTTGTTTTTCAGCTGTTGGGATAATTGTTTTGTTGTTATTGTCATTAGTAGTTTTATTGTTGCAGATTTATTTCTTTTTTGTAGTTTCCTTGTTTCTCTTTTGGTTTCTTTTGTTCAGTTCTTGACTTGTTATTGTCATCAGCAGTTATATTGTTGTTGATTTATCATTTATTGTAGTTTGCTTGTTTTTCTTTAGCTTTTTTTGTTCAATTTTTTACTTGTTATTTGTTGTTGTGATTGTCATTAGCAGTTTTCATAGTTGTTAATTTATTGTTTCTTGTAGTTTGTTTGTTTTTCTTTTGCTTTGGATTTAATTACATATTTATTTTTACATTGTGATGTAGTGTTTTTGTACGGACCCCAGGAAGTGTAGTTTCTTACTTGGTGGTAACTAATGGGGGTTCCGGGTACAAATAAATAAAATAAATAAATATGAGTATAATGTATCTATATATATCATTATAGCATAGCATAAGTCGTAGAAAAATTAGAGAGTCACGGAAAAAACTGGAGCCATTTATGTGTTGCTATCAGCCAATTCATGCTTAATGTCTGGATTTGTATGTTTTCGTACTACCACTAGGGACCGCCAAAGTTTTTCAATTCAATTTTCAGACTCTGATGATGAAATGGGGAAAATAAATGAATGCTCCTTTGCAAATATATGATTTCACTTTCAATTGGTGGATTTGATGCTTCATAATATTCACTGAGGTCAAAGTTTAGGTATCTTTCTATTTATGACAGCTAGGTTTGGGACTGTGTGGAGGTTAAATGTTTCTGAGAAAGTGTTTCTGCTGTTCTCTAGGACAGAGATCAATTTGTACAGGTACAGCTAGAACAAAACAAGTCACTTGACACACCTAACACTACATATCACACAAATAGGAGTTCTCTGATACATGTGATAGTTTGTGTAAAATTGTAGGCTTAATTATTTGTTTTTTTATCTCTTCATATATAATATTTCTCACATATTGTTATAAAGACATGGATAGGAGCCAACGTGTGATCTGATGTACACAGCAGTGTATAAAAACACACAGAGAAGTGTGTCGGTTGCTCCTTACTTGTTGTCTGGTTGACATACAGACTGCCCTCTCCCTTTCGGCCCTCAAGGTCCCAGGCGAAACCCTTGATGGTGTAGAGGGAGCCAGCATCCAGGCCAGTGATGGTCAGATTGGTGTTGGAGGTGTTGTGCTTCATGCTGGTGTTTGAGCCATACTTGTACAGAGACACGGTGTACTGGACAGCGTTAGCAATAGGGGGCCAGGATACAATGATGCTGTCATTGCTGGGCGAGGAGGTGGAGAGCTGAGGAGGAGGCAGAACTGTGGAGGAGAAGAGACAAGTTTTACATGTATGAGATGATTTAGGGGATGGAGACTGTACTTTAATACTTAAAGATGTTTTTATTTTAACTTTGATTGTTGCTTATTTAGTTGTTAATAATTAATGATATAGTATAGAGAAATTCTATTTCTCTAAGTTTTCAAGTCTTAGTTAATTATGTTTCAAGAAAGTCATGTTTCACAGCTGTTAAGTCCAAGTCAAGTCTCAAGATCTGACTCAAGTCTCAAGGAGTTATTTGAGTAGTCATAGATACCACCAGTAATTTCACAATTTGACCTACAGCCATAGTTGCCACAAAACTATGAGTCCCCCAACTGTTCATTAGGCACCTACTGTATACAGTGGTGTAGTGGAGGGCATACGCAGGTATACGGGGTATACCCACCTCTTTTCCTGGATGTTTACAGTATAACCACTAGGGGTGTAAATCACAAGTTTCATCACAATTCAATATTATATTGATTTGATTGGACAACGATCAATATGAGACGATATCATATGCCCATTTAACACAAGTTACAATTATATGAACTGACAAAAAGCAACTAAAATATGATTTGACAATTTTATTACTGAGCTCTTCCAGACATTAAATGAAAAACAATATATTCTTTTTATAAAAACTGTAAGTGTGAATTTCAAAATAAAGGCGCATGTTAAAGACAATGATAAGTATCGATATTGTCACTTTGCATCGATGATATTGGATCGCTGATCATTGAATCGATATATCAGTCCACATCGATGCATCGATACATCCCTAATTCAAATCCAAATTTCGCCTATAGGGAATCAAAAGGGCTAGAGCCGGCCCCGCATCAATGACCAGTACACCACTGACTGACCTCAGACGTGTGAACTTGTAACCATTTTTGTAAAAATCTTTGTTTCCAACATGTGACTGAAAAGCCTGTTTTCAGATTTTAACATGTAAGGAATAAATGTGACTAAATTGATGTAGAGTGTATTATAGTTAATTTGAATCTACCATATTAAGTAGCCTGTGAAACAAAATGCAATCAGAGATGAATAATGGCAAACAGTGAACAAAAAATGGTGAAACTGCTTGAAGCATGTTCTGTTGACTCATGTGGATCACATTCTTCCCCCAGGATGGAGATGACAACCATGTTCTCAGGATGAGGTCAACCCATTGTATTTGACATAGAGGGGTCAGGTACAGTTACCACCAATACAGGAGAGGCCCTGAGGAGCGCTGATCCATTTATTGGGTAAGACAATATATGGATTTGCACAAACACTGAAGATGCTATGGGACAATGAGGCAGATCAAGTGACTTCTGCAGGGCACATTGTTTCTCAATGAATGTGTGACTCATTTCTACACATAAACTAGTCCTTAGGTGTTATTTTTTTCCCACTGAATATATCTATTGAGTTTGATCCCCAGCTGTGGAAGTGGAAACGTGTAAATCTAACACACAAATAAAGATTACGTGACAAACAAACAACAGTACCTGTCTTTGCAGTCAGAGAAGAAGACGGCTGGCTCCGGCCTCCACTGTTGGCAGCGATGATGCTGAGTGTGTACTCAGTGTACGGTGTGAGGGACTGAATCTCAGCGGGGGAGGAGGACACCGTGTCTTCTCTGAAGAAGCCATTGGAGGTCTGGATTCGTATGATGTACTGAGTCGCCCCGGTCTTCAAGCTGAAATCTGCCATCAAGGTCGTGCTGTCCTTTGGCTTCACCGTCTGGATGGGATCCAACATCTCAGGGGCTGGAATAGTCACAGTTCAGATCATAGATTTTGGTAGTGAGATGCGATGGATGGCCTCCGCCTTCTCAATAGCTGGCTGTGGACTTATATTTTATTTTTACTTTTAATTTAAAAAAAACAAAGCATTCGAATACTGATTTAGAGCTCGATTACTATGGCCAGGGTCGAAGCTTCGAAGCATTCGGGTCAGCCCTACTGTGGAATCTACCCTTTTACTTACAAATTTAAGGGATTAAAGAAGGGGAAACAACATTTTATTTAGTCTCATCTCCCCGGGTACGTTTGAGAAAACCACACACTGAATCTAAAAATAAAAGAAAAAATGCTCTTTTTTCTATCACAATTAAGAAGGAATAACAGTGACTCTTTTGTGGTCCTCTGCTCGATGCACACTGTCAACTGCTCATCATCAAAGTAACATTTAGGTGTTTAAATTTACATTGTAATAATAGTTATTATACTGGATTATCTTTTTCAGATTGTTTTCTATGTTGTAGTAGTACTCAGTGTGCCTGAATATGGCGGCATAAAACTGTACAGCAGTCAAACACATGCAACACCAGAAAATGTAATAAAAAAACAGCTTGTTTTTTAAATGGAAAATTAAACAACAATGAAGCACTAAATATTACAGGTATAGGACACAAATGTACCTCACCTGTGGATGACTCAACAGCTGCAGAGCTCAGTGTTGCTTGGAGATCATCCAGAGCTTCAACTGTGAATATATACACGACGTTTGGGGATAGAAAGCTGACAGAGCCCAGTACTGTGTTTGGACCAAACGTGGTGAAGCCAATGGGGCTGCTTGGTGAGCTTTTGGGGGCAACGGTGATCTTGTATGAGCTGGCTTCAGAGAACCTGGTCCATCTGAGAATCGCTGTCTTCGATGATACTGAGAACACAGATACTTGGATACCTGATGAGAAAGATGAGAGAAGTGGAGATCATTATAGCACTTGTTTAGCACCCTGAGACATGGATTCTTTTACACATAAATATAAGATATAATCAAAGTGGATTCATAGTAAAAGAGAACATACAGTACCTTGGGCTGCAGCCTGCAAATTTAGATGAGAAAATATTATTAACAATAGTTTTATGCAATTATGTAAAATTCAAGTTACTACTAACTAGTTTAGGTTCCATTGCATTCTGCTCCTCTCTTTTCACAACAACATGTTTGTGCCTGAATTTAAAATGAGCTCTCTATTATAACAAATCCATTACCTGTGAGCATATGCTCAGCAAGACAGAAAACACCAGCCACTTCATAGCGCCCATTCTTCACGTCTGTCTCTTAAAACACTCCTCTCACTGTTCCTCACACTTTACAGCTTCTGTTAGATTTTTTTTTAACAAATCTGGTGTCTGTGCTGGTTGAAATACCTGCACCTGGTCCCTCCCACTGGAGGCAAATGTCCAGTCATAGCGAAGCAGAGAGATGCACCTTTGGGCACGTGCAGGTTGGGTAGCATGAGGAAGAAGGAAACACCTTTGTAGCTGCATGATATTCTATATTCAAGGAAGTAGTCAAGATACCACAAAATGTGCATTGATAGGGGTCTGACAAAGGAATTGGATTCCCCTAGCTGGAGGCCTCAAATCAATCCCTTTTACATTGAGGTACATTTTCTAAATTTCTAATTAGTTTAGAAGCCTATTTCTGCAAGGGAAGGAAAAAATAGATGAAATATTTGTCATAAAGATATTCAATGTTATGAGGTTGTGTGTCAAAATGAAGATACTAAGTCACTAAATATGTTATGAGACACTAAGTCAATGTTATGAGATAGTAAATTAAACTCAAAACCTCACAACTGTGACTTCATAAGTATATAAGTGTAAAATATTTCATAATTTGGATTTAGTAAATCAGAAATTGACTTAATATCTCAATATTATGACTAAGAAGACTCAGAATTTTGATTTAAATCTCCTGTTACCTTCAAATTTACTAACATCTTTTATCCTTGGGGTCAATTTGACCCCAGCAATTTAAACCTCCAGAAAATGATTATAATTAAAATTGTTACCCAAGTTTATGTGTCAGGTACTTTATGTTTGTTTGTTGACTACCTAAATAGCCCTTTAAATAAAATCAATATCTCCACGAGAACCATATTTTGCCGCCCCCAAAACGTGGGGAAATGTCAAAGTTCTTGTGAGAATGATGTTTCCCCTCCCCCATGTCGTGTGAACTATCAGTGGTTCTCGCAGGTTAGGGCCCTGAAGCTTTTTGAAGATTATAAAGTTGCATGTTATAGTGACCTCAATATCATCCAAAACAAATGTGTGTAAAATGTTGATATTTCTTATGTGTTTTATACAGCTAAAACAGACTGGGGTCAAATTGACCCCAAAGAACACCGATGTGTACAGCATGTGTACAGGACATTGAAAACATATCATCATTTTAATCTTATGTTTACCCAGTTGTCCCCGTTAAATTAGGAAAAGTCATTAAATACGAAGCAAAAAAATTATGTCAATCATTTATTTAGAGACGTTAAACATTGAATGGGGTCAAATTGACCCCAAAGATAATAGGAGGATTAAGTAAAAATCCTGAATTATGATCTCATACTTTTTTTCTTATTAGCTCAAGATTATGACATAGTATCTCATACATTTTTTTTGAAGAATGACTTAATGTTTGTAAATTAATTATCTTCAATACAAAAATAATAAAAATATATATAAAAAATAATAATATTATTGTGATAAAAAAACAACAACACAAAAAACTACAGTGGCAGCTCCGTCGCACACTTGCTGACGTCAGAGAGAGAGGACACGGGACCGGAAGAGACGCAGAGAAATAAAAGATAACAAGATGGCAGCGGGCTCGGATCACGGGCTGAAGAGAATAGTCTGGAAAAGTAAGTTCAACCTCAGTGTTGTGAAGTGTTAATGCACATGTGAAGCAGCGTAAAGGGGCTAATAATACGTATGTGCGGCTTGTATTAACTGTTTCTTTCCTTTGTGCGTCTTGAAGTCGCAGTTTAGTTTCATTCTGCTGTTTAAACCGCAGCGGAAGTTTACTAACAGCAGACTACAATTTAGTTTACCACTTTAGTCTAACACTTTGATCTAACGCTTTGGTTTATCACTTGCTGTTTATCATGACTTAACTGACATGGACTCTTTTATCACGCTCTTGGAGAGAGTAGGGGTCACTTTGTGTCGCCTTGTGAGCCCCACCTCATATCATCAGCAGGCTAACTGAATCAGAATCAGAATCAGAATTAGAATCAGAATCAGAATGTTGTTTATTGCCAGGTGTAAGAGATATACACTAGGATTTTGCTTTGGTTATGTTGGTGCAAGTTAAACAGTAAAATAACAAAAGAATAGATAAAAACGTTATAATAAAATAAGAATAAAAGAAAAATGAAATTCTGCCAATATACAAATTAAGCTATAAACATGATATAAACAGATAGTGCAAATAGTGCAAATATTGCCGGAGTGCAAACAATCAGGTATCAGAGGGAGAGAGAGGGATACAGTAGGGGGTGGTATTTAGAGTGTATGAAAGAGGGGGAGATTGGGAGAGCCAGTGTCAGTGTCGGCGGGGCAATAGTGTGTGTGTGTGTGTGTGTGTGTGTGTGTGTGTGTGCGTGCGTGCGCGCGCGCGTGGGTGTGGGTGTGTGAGAGGCAGTCACATAGTTAACACAACAAGTAGACTAAAATAAGTTAATAAGACACAAACCTAACGTCTGTTGTCCCTCCCTGTGTTTCCAGCTAATAGACTGCCCTCCTTTGTAGTTAGGTTATTATGGGTCAGATGTTGCAGAGATGACTGTCTGTGGTTAAAAGCTTACAAGGAAAATCATAACGTTACACTCACTTGTCAGGTTATTGGACAACGTGACATGTAAACTGGAAAAACAGTTTGGAAACTTGTGTTGGTGGATTATTTCTCTGTTGTTACAATGCTAATTAACTTTATATTTTACATCGTTGGTTTACCACTTTGGTTTAACACTTGTTGTTTATCATGACTCTTTTATCAAACTCTTGGAGAGAGTAGGGGTCACTTTGTGTCGCCTTGTGAGCCCCACCTTATATCATCAGCAGGCTAACTGTAGTTAACACAACAAGGAGCCTAAAATAAGTTAATAAGACACAAACCTAACGTCAACCTAAAGTCTGTTTTCCCTCCGTGTGTTTCCTGCAGCGCTGCCCTCCTGGGTTGTTAGGTTATTATGGGTCAGATGTCGCAGAGATGACTGTCTGTGGTTAAAAGCTTACAAGGAAAATCACAACTTCACACTCCATTGTATGGTTATTGTAGATCCAGTCTATCAGCTGGAAACAGCTCACCTAGCTCTGTAGTGAAGGTTACAAAATTCAGTTTTTGTTGATGTTGATTAAACTTAACACACTAACGTTACAAATCAGTCTCCAAAAAATAACTTAAAGTTGAATTGAACAAAAACTAAACCTGAGCCTTCATGAACGTAACGTTAGGATGTATTGCAGTGTAGTTTTATTAGTCTGCATCAGTTTTCATCAGGTGCACCTAATTGGGTGTAATTCAACAAAGACACTTCAACTGCCTTGATTTTAACACTCTTTATTTCATAAACCAGACAGTGTCATCAGAATGACCTGTTTTGTCAAACTACACACAATATATCTCTCTAATAAGATAAGATAAGATAAGATATTCCTTTATTAGTCCCGCAGTGGGGACATTTGCAGTGTACAGCAGCAAAGAGGATAGTGCAAAAAACAAGATGCATCAGCTAACACAGCAAAAAAAGAGCTAAACAAAGTGTAACAAAATATGAACCATTTAAATAGAAGGAATTATAAAAATAGGAGCAGTATATACAATATTGACAATAAACAGACTTTTAACAAAATGGCACAAGTGGAAAATGATATTGCACAGTGAGAATGAAATGAAATTCCACCTGAAAATATTGCACAGTATGAATTACACCTTATTAGTGATAATGATATTGATATTGTCATTATACAGTATTAGACTGCATCAGTTTATTGTCAGGTGTACATAATAGGGTGCAACCTACCGACCATCCGATTGGTGGACGACCTGCTCTACCTCTGAGCTACAGCCGCCTATTCTAATAGAATAGCAAGTTTACTTCTATTCATGAAAATGCTGTGATCTGATTAATCATAATTTTTTCCAGTGATTATTTAGTTGGTAAAATACCAACAATGATGACAAATGCCCATCACAAATTTGAAGGCCCTAAAATGATATGAAACACAACAGCAAACAATTCTATACAATAGGCTGGAAGTAGCCTAATGTATGTTTACTTGGTCAATGGCTGATGCAACTAATGGACTGTTATGCCTCGGCGCTGGCGACACCAGGTTGTCCGTCTGGTCCATTCTTGTGAACATGATACCTCAGAAACGCCTGGAGGGAATTTCTTGGTCCACTTGGTATCAAGGATGAATTGATTAGATTTTGGTGGTCAAAGGTCAAGGTCACTGTGATCTCACAAAACACGATTTTGGCCATAACTCAAGAATGAATCTGCTAATTATGACAATTTTTCACAAATGTCTAATAGGTTAAAATGATGAAGTGATGACATTTTATACAGACATGGATGTAAACTGCAACTTGACTGGTTGTCGGCGTAGTCATACAACCACAAGGTCGGAATTCCTGCACTAGAACCAAGCAGTGTAGTCATGAACACAACAGTATGTCTTTTTTTCTGGTTTCATTTCATGAGTCATGTTCTGTGTCTCTTACAGGAATAAAAGACACAATCATTACAGACTGCAGGAAATCTGAAGTATGGAAGGTAGGACAACCCTCCATGTACTCAATACAGTCCTAAGATTGCACAAACTCCACCATACGGATCTCAACTTATTCCACTTATGCACTGTGACTCAAAATATAATTGTAATTTCTAGCAACATATTTCAATGTGATACATAACTTGAATGACCGCTACCGACTTATTGTCTTCACAGATATTGATTCTGGACCCCTTCACCACCAAGCTCCTCTCATCATGCTGCAAAATGTCCGATCTGATGTCAGAGAAAATAACAAGTAGGTTTCCTTAACAGTGAAACACTCATTTTGTATAATACTAGTAATAGACAGAGGAAACTGCAGTCTGTGTGTGGATGTCTGTAGCTACTCTGTTAAAATAAATATTTGTTTTTCTGTAGTTGTGGAGGACTTGTTCAAAAGCAGAGAGCCTGTTCCAGAAATGAAGGCCATCTACTTCATGTCACCAACTGCTAAGGTTTGCCATTATGACTCTGTAACGATCATATTCAAATTCAAGTTTTCATTTCTGCAAAATTAGTTTTCATTCTGGTGATGTGTTATCTTAAATTTCATTTCATAGTGTGTGGATGCCTTTATTGCTGACTTCAAGCCCAAACCTAAATATAAAGCGGCATATGTTTATTTCACTGACTGTAAGTAACTTGAATCACTACTTTGATCTACTTCAATAACTTTTATGCAACATGATCAAAATGTTGTTTCGGTGATTTTTTTCTTTGTTAAACACATAAGATACAAACTAAAAGCTTTTTGGTCTCACAGATTGTCCCGATGAACTGTTCAACAACATGAAGCTGTACTGTGCAAAGTACATACGAGTCTGTAAGGAAATAAACATGTCCTTCATGCCACAAGAGGCACAAGTGAGTGGTTGCGGAGTGTGTTCCTCTAGGTTCTTTTGTAATACTCCATTTCCTCTTTTTATCCAGACTGTTTCTTGTTAACTGAGGGGAAAAAAAACGTAGTGTTCAGTGTCATGTCGCCAAGAAGAATGTCGGAAGAAGAGATTTGCAGCGTTTTGAGTTAATCTAATGGGTGTTGGCTGTTTTAAGCTATGATGTCATGACTTTTCAAACTTTGTATTTTTCCAGTGGCTTAGGAACTGTAACTGGTTGTTCTCTGTATTTTGAAAAAACAAAACAGTTTTCACTTGTTTTGAGATGTTTACAAAGTAAATTAAAGTTCTTATTTAGTTCTGTTAATATTCAGGCATTTAGTTCTGGAGTCAGAACAATTATTGGAGACTAAACTTTACTCTGGTGTGTTGAATTCTTTTCAGGTGTTCACATGTGATAATCCGGGGGCTTTCCAAAGCATCTACAGTCCCAACAGTCAGGACAAAAAGAAGACACTGGAGACACTCGCAGACCAGCTCGTCACGCTCTGTGCCACATTGGACGAGTACCCGGGCGTCAGATACAAGAAGTAAGCCAGAGAAGATTTGGTTTCTCAGCTTACAACACACCTCAGCCCCCCAAGCAGAGTGAGACCTTTTATGAGAAAAGCTTGAACCGAGACCTTAGAATACGTTACCTATACAGTTGCAAACGTCGCCTTGCCGTAGCTTAGCACAACCTAAAAGTTAAATGTGAATCCAAAAAAGAGCAGTGCACGAGTTTATTATTCCCGCAATATACAAAAGCAACAGCCAAATCATATAAACCAAAAAAGAGGAATCAAAGGCAAACAAAACCGCAGTGAAACGGTCGCTATATCTCACAGTATTGCATGAGACAGATAATGTGTGAAAAAAAGAATGTTCCTCCGCCTCCTCCTAGTGCTCCTAATGGCATTTGCAAGATTTCACAGTGTCGAAGGAAAACAGCCAATCAAAGCAGAGGAAGTCTCTACAGCAGCTGTCAATCACTGCTTGCGAAACTTGTGAACTCCGATCAAACGGTCAAACTAGGCAGCGTTGATTAAACACGAATTAATATTCTGTTACTGTAATGACTATTTCTCACCTCAAATGTTGTCAGAAACATCTTGTAGTGTACCATTTAGATGTACGATGAGAAAGTTTGCTCCGGCCGGTTGGCGGTGCTTGGTTTTGGCTCGACTGTTAGCTAAACAGTACACTATAAGATGTTTCTGAAAACATTTGAGGCTAGAAATAGACATTACAGCAACAGAATATTGATTCTTATTTGATCAGGGCTGCCTAGTTTGACCGTTTGATCGGAGTTTGCAAGTAGTGATTGACAGCTGCTGTAAAGACTGCTTGGCTCTGATTTGTTGTTTTTGTTCGGGTGTGGTGGAGTAGGGGAAAACAGAGGAGCATGATTTATTTTCTAATGCACTACTGTCAGGATGTAGTAACAGTTTTATAAAAATACATTTTTATCTTATTTGCTCGAAAGTTCCCAACTGCAGCTTTAAAACAGTACGCTCCCTCTAAGTAATACTGGTATCAGTACCACCATGGTGTGTATTAACTTGACTGTGATAACTCATGGAAAAACAATTCATATCCTAACTAGAGACGGCAACATGGAGAACGCCAAGACCCTTGCAGAGCTGGTGGACAACAAACTGGCTAAACACTACGAGCTGGATGACAGCGGCAAGAAAAAGGTGAGACACCTGCCGAACAAAGAAAGTTGACATAATAAACAAGATCTTAGCCCAGGGAGTAAATGTGAACCTGAAAATACTGTGTTATTTTCCACTGATGGCTTGTAAACGAAAACAGAATCCCTCCGTTGCCTTAAGCAGATTAGTATAATGTTGCTCTTCACCAGAAATTTGAAATGGGAAAAGCTTGCGGTGGTTGCTC
Source organism: Sebastiscus albofasciatus (assembly GCA_916701655.1). Taxonomy (NCBI): domain Eukaryota; kingdom Metazoa; phylum Chordata; class Actinopteri; order Perciformes; family Sebastidae; genus Sebastiscus; species Sebastiscus albofasciatus. The sequence goes on from CAKAOI010002109.1 coordinate 80,093, forward strand.
AGTAGCAGCTAAGCAGTATCACAGAAAGTGAGGAAAAAACGCCAAATGTCACTGTAAAAAAAAAAATGCGGTGTTATATTTCAACTTTTATCTGTGTACTTTCCCCCCTATCACAAGGCAAAGACCCAGGCCCAGCTGCTGATAGTTGAGAGAGGTTTTGACCCTGTCAGCCCCATCCTGCATGAGCTCACCTACCAGGCCATGGCTTACGACCTCATTGATGTCCAGAACGACACCTACAAGTACTACAACCATATCGCCAAATGCTCATAAGGCAGACAAATTTAAAAAATTTAGACCATATAGCTAAAACCAATGATCTGGTTGTTTTTGTTGCCAGGTACAAGGCTAAAGATGGCTCCGAGAAACAGGCCTTGCTGAACGAGGACGACATGCTCTGGGTGCAGCTGAGGCACAAGCACATTGCTGAGGTCTCCGAGTAAGTGTGCAAAATCTGAAGAATGGGGATGTCTTGTTTCTGTCTTCCTCACCTCAACTCTAACCACATTGTTTCTCACAACAGACAAATCCGCAAGTTGGTGAAGGAAATGTCTGCTAACAAGAAACAGCCAGATGGGAAGGTACAGTGCTGTGGTCTCTTCTCATGTGCTGAATTTTAATATTTAAAATGCATCTCTTGAGCAAACATTTAATTTTTTTTCCAGATCTCAATTAGCAATTTGGCCCAGATGATGAAGAAGATGCCCTCATTCCGTAAACACGTGACTGAGGTACGTGGCAGCAGTATTAGTTAAATAGCTTTTGGAGTGGTGTCTTTTAATTTTAGAGTTAAGTGATCATTATGGTGTGGTTTGGGTGTGGTGCCTCCAAAGCCTGCTATCGTGGGGCTGACGTCATCTTTTTAGCAGCAAAACAGAACAGAAAGCTGTCATTTCTGGCCTCTATGATAAATATCTTTGTGTTTCATTAAAGGAAATCCTTTTTGAAACTACAGTAACAATATTTGCACATTGCATTGCACGTTCATATTGTTCTTAACTTTTCTCTTTGTCTCAATTTTAGAAAACGATTCATCTGCAGTTGGCCGAGGACTGCATGCAACTTTTCTCAAACAACGTGGAGAAACTCTGCAAAGCTGAACAGGTCTGTCTCCGCCTCCTCCCATCTGTTTTGGTGGAACAAGGGCCAAACATTTATACCCTTCAGCCTTGCTTGAACAAGTCAGCTGGGTGGGCGTGGTTTAGTGAGGAAGGATTAACCATTTCCAGGTAGAAAGCCTGCCCTTGAGCATGACACAGACTCCCTAGGAGCTCCAGAGTACTCTTCTGTAGCTGAATCCTCTGACCACCTCCTAAAGAGAAAGTAGGAGTGTGTTAGTTGTACTGGCCAGTTTCCAAGTGTTAAATATGTGGAGCTTTATGAATAAATATTTATTTCCCAGCCTAAACAAAAGATTTTTTTTAAAAAAAAGCTCTGTCTCTGTGTAGGACCTTGCTGTGGGGTCAGACGTGGAGGGGGTGAAGGTGAAAGATCCCATGAGGACCCTGCTGCCTGTGCTGCTTCACCAATACAGCACCCACGACAAGATCAGAGCTGTGCTGCTCTACATCTTCAGCCTCAGCGGTACACCAAACTTGGTCTCCTTTCACTTGTCCATTCATTAGCATTCAGTAAAGTGGTATTTAGTTTTGTAGCTATTCAGTTCCAGGAACCTTTCAGAGTGCAGGGCCGACTATCAGAGTTACCAAGCAACAAGGCAATGAGAATCAATCAGTCAGGATATAAACTGTTGGGCTGTTTTTCCCCAAAATACATTCTCAGGTGACTATTCATCCTAAGATTTCGTGCATTAGTTGATGCAAGGGATGTCATGGATATCATTTTCCAGTTAAGAGTAATAGATAATTCCTTCCAAAAAGACCATAAAATGTGCGTAAAACCTGAATTTTTCCTTTTTGACCCAGACCCTCACAACAAATAAAGACTAAGATGATGCAGCCCTAATAAACTATAACCAGATTTTCACACTGGTTTGTTTGTTTGTTTGTTTGTTTGGTGTCTGTAAACAGGAACAACTGACGAGAACTTGAGCAAACTCATCCAGCATGTAAAGATCGAGGAAGAGCGAGAGTTCATCCTGAACTGGAAAGAACTGGGGGTCCCTATCATCACATCGGTATGTGCAGAAGAGGAAAAGATTGATTGATTTGATGCTTTTGATTGTAGACGAGTGTACCAATGGGTTAAAACTATCAACAACGATAAATTGCAGCTGGAATTTTCACTGTGGGTTTCTTTTTTTGTGTGTGTCTCATCTTCTACTTGTCTTGTTCATCTATTCAGTTCTTTCATTCGGCTTCAACTGAATCCCGCTTACTGTTTCTTGTACTTTTGTGTCCAGCCTAGTTTCTTCTCTCGCAAACCAACCAGACGGGATCGTTCCCAGGATCAGACTTACAACCTTTCCAGATGGACTCCTGTCATAAAGGATGTGATGGAGGTCAGTGAGAGCAGATTATTACCATATTGTATAATGTATTGTAATGGCAGCTATCATTTCTGCATGATCACATAGCATTTGCACCTTTATTTTATCCAATTTACATAAAGTTCTTTGAAAACTTTTTCCTGCTTTGCTTAAGGTGAGACAGGAAAAAACACAGTTTTTCATGCACTGGTCAATTTTGAGATTTTGGGCTATTTTGCTTCCATAACATTCTTTCAGTCTAGTGTAAAGAAAACATCCAAAATACACATTTAGATGTTTATTTTGCTATACTTTGTCTATTTGCATCTGTAGATTTTTCCTAAATTCACCAAAAGTTTGCATTAGATAATGCCTGATTTGTTTATTTAAACATAAAGTTTCAGAAAATGTGTAATACAAAAAATTTTCTTTTAGATTTTACCATTATTGATCTGTAGTGTCTTGCAAAAAGTATGGACTTTTACAATACATACTGTATCTTTAAAGGCTGTTTTCTCAAAATTATTTTTTTCTCATACTCTGTAGTACTTATATTCACCAAACATTCCCATTTCATTCCTATCTATATTCTTAAGGTTTTTACAGAGAGGTTTGTTCGTTTATCATTCATAGCCTGATTTTTAGAGTATTTTATTCCTAAAAACATGGAGAAAATTGATTTTTATTTTTATTTGTTGACAGTATCTTTGGATTTATGGAGTGATAAAAAGAGATGACATTCCCTCTGTAAAATCCTTTGACTCTAATATGTTAACAAAATGAAACAAAAACTTTGAACCTGGTTTTATCCAATGGTCCGATTTCTGTTCTGTAAATGTATGCAAATTAGAACATATTTAATAAGATAATGCATCATTTGTATATTTAAATATAACGTTTTTGAAAACTTGTAATTCAAAAAAGAATTGCCTTAATGTAAGTAATCAACTGGGGAAGTTTCATAGTAATATACAACATATATTAGTTACATCTTTTACCTTATTTACCTGGGGTGTCTCCCCTTAACAGGAAGTTTAGAAACTATGGATACCATAATGAATTAAGTAGCATAACTCCACAGAGAAAAGGATTTGGGTGCAGCTAGGAAGCAGTGATTTAAAGTGGATATAGATAGGATGTAGGATAGGAATGACAAAGAAAAGAAGCTCCAGCATTAACATCAGTTATCTTTTACAAAGTTCAACGTGTCACTCAATCTAGGTCACTGCGCTCCCCCAGTCCTCCTCTGAAAGGCGTTTGTGAGAAAAACGATGAACAGAACTGTGAAAGCACCACAAAAGGAGGTTATCAGATTCAGGTCATCTGATAGGCTGTGTAAGACATCATCTCAGCATCTATAAGGCACAATAATGCACCACTTGTGTGTTGATCCCTGGAGATGATCCCTCTGTTTCAGCAGCATCCCTCTGAACTGAGCCTCAAATGCTTTTACAGTATGTGAAATGTGCTCCATAAAAGAGGTTATTATGAGGAGGTGAGATGTTTTGTGTTAAAACTAAGATTGGATGTCCCTGTCACCTGCTGCCTTCTATACATTTGTGCCGTAAAAAGAGACACACTGTTCTTTAACGTATTAGTCTCTATTCTTGGGGCCATTTGTTGTTGGATAATATGGATAATATTGCCTGTTAAAACTCTGCTGTTGAGTCCAGCTCTCAGAAATAGATGGGGAACTGAGAGGCAGAATTACTCCAGTTCCCTTTGGTCATAAAATTAGGTTATTTCTAAAACTTCATTACTGAATCTCAGTTCTGTAATTCACCGAACTGAAATTCCACATTTTGGTAACAAGTGAAGCCTGTTGAGGAAACTGGCCACAAATAAAGATGAGATTGTCTTTTGAGAAGCAAAATCTTAAGTCTGTGTCGCATTTTTTTTTGCGGACGGCTCTTCTATGTACCGTCATTTTAATTGTTAAAAACAGGTCAAATCAGATTAGAAAAATAATAAAAAAAAGGCTGATATGTAACCTAATATGTTCTTTTGTGTCTTTTCCTCATTTTCACTTCCCTTTCCTGTAATTACCTTAAAAGCCATTTCTGAGCAGTCTTCACCATCCGAGCACCTGGTTTCCTGTTAACTGTGGTGAACAGTTTCCTCTCACAGCGTCTTGTTGTTGTTGTGTGGCAGTATAAAGTCTGTTTCGAAATCGGTTGAAACAAATCTGCTCATAAAAAAAACAAAAATCTGTGTATTTTTCAGTGACATGCTCTAAGTACCAAAAACGATGAGCCTCATAAGTTTAGAACCACAACTCAGATGTAAAGTCTCTGAGACTGAGAGGTGCTTGACAGCTGTGTCTCTATATTAAGCTGCATTTTGACATCCCCCCCTCATGCATCTTGTAGATAGCAGCAGAAATTGTCATGTAGTGATGTGTTTTTCTTCCATAGTCCAAAGATTACACTTACCTGGGAGTTTAGTTCTTGGTCACAGAGGGGTCTTCTACTTCGAAATAGTTTCACAGACTGCATGGTGTTACGTCATTAAAGTGAAAAGTCAAACTTTAAACTAAATATTTTAATAGATTGACAGCCCTAACTGTCAAACGATAACCGTTCTAATCTTCTCATAACATTAGTAAGGTGACAACTGAGCTGTTGTCTGTTAATATTGCTTAGAGGTTCTAGATTTATGTGCATATGACTGTTAGTAGGATACAAAAGTCAATACTCAAATCTATGATATTGGCTTGCCCAAAAAGATTTGGTCTCTAATGAACTTAACTTTACAAATAACAGATACATTTAAAAATCTGTTACTTTCAGGATGCTGTGGAGAACAAACTGGACACCAAAGAGTGGCCGCACCAGTCTGAGTGTCCCGCTGCCTGGAATGGCTCCGGGGCTGTCAGGTACAGTAGGTTTCAATATTTTCTGTAAATAATTATCTATGCTGCTGGAGATGCTCCAATTAGGCTTTTTTTTTGGTTGATCTCATTTACCAGCTTAATTGTCAAACGTCCCTGCATCAGACTATGTTATAGCCAACACTTTTGCCTTGTTTCCATGTAACATGTGTTTCCATGTTCCATGTTTCCATTTAGAATACTACTTAAAAATATCTATATATTTCTTTTATACTTTCAGTTACTCAAAAGTGATCTGTCCCTCAAAATGGACATGATTTACAAACAGAGGGTCCCAATTTTCTTTTTGCAGATGCAGACAATAAGAGGGTGATAAGTTGGTGTCCTCTAGTGATGATTTGTGCTACTACTTTGAATTCTAGCTGTTAATGTGGTGTGTTTTTAAAGGATTGTGAAGAGTCACTGGCTGCGGTTTTACTAACGAGAATGATCTGGGTCTGATTTTGGAATCTAGAGTTAGTTCTGAGTATCTATCCATCGGGTATCCCTCCATGTCTTTCTTGCCAGGATGTTGGATGCTGTTTCCTTCCACAATTTGGACACGCAACTCCTGCATTTTTCTTTTAAATTTTGTCTCAGTAAATGTCTGTTGTTCCACCCTCTGCTCCACAGTGCCCGTCAGAAGCACAAAGGCAGTGCTCAGGACGAACGCCGGTCCGGCTCACGCCTCATTGTTTTTGTTCTCGGAGGCATCAGCTTCTCTGAGATGCGCTGCGCCTACGAGGTCACCCAGGCAGTAAAATCCTGCGAGATCATCATAGGTGAGCATTATTTCAAGATAACAAAGTATTTATGTGGGGCTTATAAAGTATTTCCATTTTTCAGTTTGTACTCACTGACTATGCAAGGAACATTTCTGTAGTTCTGATTAAATCCAGTTGGTGACTTGTTGAGTTGTGGCCATTCAAATAAACTAAAGGTGGGTTTGATGCAAAATTATAAATCAGTTCAATTGGTCTTTTGGCCTGGAAACAACCACTGAATTGTAAGCTAGCAGTCGCTGTCTATTTCTAGCTGTTTTACACCACCTACTGGAGCCAGTGAAAGGGTCTATGCTCTTATTTGGTACGTAAGAGTTCATTATACTTTGTTTCCAGGGTCTTCTCACATTTTGACCCCGACCGGTCTCCTGAACGACATCAAGGCTCTGAGCAAAGGCCCCATGGAGAATTTTACAATAGAGGAGAGGAGCAACGCCTGAGAGGTCTCGCACTAACACCTCCCCTAACTTCCCCCTGTCACTCTACATCTCATATCACTCGGCACAGTGCACTCAACTCAAATTCCTGAATGGAAGACTGAAGGGAATTTACCTAATACTTATCTTTTTGTTTTAATACTCTTTTCATACCTGGTGCACATTTACAGTAGGCATGAGGGCACATTCTCTTTTAACTTGGTCAATAACAAAGATTATGAGCTGCTTATGGCATTTATAGTGTGCTAATTGTCATTTGATCATAAAGATCAGTTATGTTAGGGCTGCAACTAGAGATTATTTTCATTGTCGATTATTTTCTTGATTAATCAATTATTTGTTTGGTCTATAAAATGTCAGGAAATGGCGAAAAAAATGTTAATCAGTGTTTCCCAAAGCCCAAGATGACGTCCTCAGATATCTTGTTTTGTCCACTATTCAAATATATTCAGTTTATTATCATAAGAAGCCGGAATCAGAGATTTTTTTTTCTTAAAAAATTACTCAAACCAATTAAGTTAAATCATATTAAAAGTGAATTGACCTCATCCTACTATAAACATGTAAAAAAAAAATGTCTTATCTGCCTATCTGCGGTTGCGTTGTCCATAAACAAAGTTTCTGGTTTTGTTACATGTTGAAAGACCTCTGAGAAACTCTCAGAGACAGAATGATGGTGGAAAGTAGCGCAAAGCTAATGTATATACTGTATGTAAGCACTGAGTCCCTGCTGTGTCATTCTGACTTTTTCAGTCACACTTTATGTAATTTTTCAGAGTGTTTTTAACTTAGAGTATTTACGTTTTTTGTTGAATTGAACAACTGACTAATAAATGGATGAAGTGGTTCAAATCTGGTCTAGTGATTACAGTTAATGTTGGCTTGTTGTGGCTTGAGACGGAGCTAAAATTAGGAACTTAAAGGTACCTGAATTAAAATCTGATTCTAGATATTTTAAGGTCTTATTTGATAACATTTTTATGTAGACGAATAATTGAAAAAAATAATAATACATCAACAGAGCTTTTAGAAAGGCTTTAAATAAAAATGATTATTGTGAATTAATCATTTTTAAAATGGTTGCGGTTCCAAAATGTATGTTTTGTTTATCGCTGTGGAAGATATCTTACAACTGGTTCCCACTTCAAGGTTTCTAACAAGGTGTGACATCTAGTGGCTGAATGTTGAATAGTTGTAGTCAACTATACATACTCGGGCATGTTGTTGTGATATATATGCTTTCAATATGTGTGCGTAGGGTGTATAATTTGTTGAAAGAATTATGGTAAAAGCACTTAATCATCATGGTCCATCAAAAGAGCAGTAACTTAATAAAGCCCTTTTCTAAACAGAAAACCACATGTTCAATAGACAAGTCCACAGGTGCGCATTTACCTGTTGAACAGACAATAATAGGTGAACCAAAGACATTACGAGGCTTCTGTAATGTTAAGATAAAATCTGCCCTACTTCTACAGGCATTATGCTTTAGTTACACGGCATTTAGATTGTTATTCAGGACTGTGCACAATACAGAAAGGGGTACATATTTCCTGTGCTTTTTGAAAGGAGAAAACATGAGAGGGGTGTTGAATCTTTAAGTGGTGAGGAGGCTTTGTACTGTAAGTTAATGGAACAAACACTATACGGTAGATTGGATTTATAGAAAATGAATGGAGGGATGTTTTACTGCAATTTGTGGTGTAACTGAATAGCAACAAAAGAAAGGTGAGGAATGAATGAAGCTAACGTTGCTATCTGTTTGGGTAAAAGTTATGTATGATATATGAATTAGTAATATAGTGGCAGTTAAATCAGCAATAATGTGATGTTTTATGTTATGTTTGTTGTGTGTGCGTTCATGGTGGAGCTACAGGAAAGGACAAATACATCTGATTTCCTGTGATTCTTCAAAACGCAAACATGACACTTGTGTGAGGGTGTCGCGTTTGTGGGAAGGAGAGCATATCAGCTCATCAGATGTGATTAAACTAGAGACACACAGTGAGTTTTAAATCAGAATCACATTAAATTCATCATTGTGTACCCTTGTAGTAATAAAACAAATATTTTATAAGCAAAATTATTTGAATACAGACTTTATTCTGAATCCAGAATTAATTTAGAATGTGTTATGTATAAAATGGTTATTACTCACTGAGGTTGTGTCTGAGGAGTGTGTTAATTTAGTAAATAAAACTATAAATACATTAAGTCAGAGAGATAATAGTTCTGTTGTTTTATCGCCTGGTTCTGGCTGGTTTTATATTCATATACTATATAGATAAACACACACACCACTGATTATCTGACCTATTATCTGAACATTTTTTGGTTTAGGCTGTGAGAAAACAACAGCTTTTGCTTTAACCTCATTTATCAAAACAACAGTATATTAATAGTATTTGGGTGCTGTGAGCGTGATTATTAATTTTGTAATTAAAAATGCAGTTATCCCAAACATTCAGTTGAATTCACTTCAGCTATTTCTTGGACTTTTCTTTAGAACACTTAATAACAATGATTATCTGAGGTGGGACATATTGGAGGATAAATAACAGAATTAGTTCTCAACACAGCTCTAATAATGCTGTAATAATAAATGTGATGTCAAAGGATCTCATTCTCCACCATCTAACTACTGCAGCATACTATAGGCTGAAACCAGTGTCAGTTACAGGAAGAAGTGTCAGGTGACATGTGAACAAACACACACTTTACATGGTGGTCAAGCTTCATTGACCCTATATAGAGGAACACTTAAACTTGACAAGGATAACCCTGCTCTATGACAATGACCTACTTTCATTTGTCACGATACTATTTATATTTAATTATCCCACTCTGCTTTCAGTCTGTTGAGAGGTGCTTCCCTTGTTTCTGTCCGGGATCTCAATTGCATATGGTTCGTTTGTGTCGTCATTTTAATTTGGCTCAACAAATGTGACTATATTTGTTCTCCATTTATTCATAGATTAATAAATACATTTGTAGACAAATTTATTAATGCATATTTTTGTGGTCGGCATGGAGCTCGGCTCTCTGGTGACGGTGGCAGGGGAAAGAACACTCAACAGACTGCTGGCCATACTGGACAACGACAGCCATCCTCTGCACGCCGTCATCACCAAAACATGAGGAGCTTGTTTAGCGGCAGGCTGCTGCTCCACAGACAGACTCAGGAAGGAGGACGGTCTGCAGGACAGATAATAATGCATACAGTGCACTTTCATAGACTAAGCTACTGTAGTTACCCTGCACTATACTCATTTTTAACAGTCTCTTATGCACTATATTCACTTTTCCAATAGTCCAGTATCGCAGCTGTTACCCTGCACTATATTCAGTTTTAACAGTTTTCTTCATCTCCTTGTATTTTTATATCTGGTAAATTTTTTTGTACTTTGCACTACTAACTTTTTTTACTGCCTTTTTACTAACATGTTTTGCACTATGGAACTGAGATGCTGGAAACTTGAATTTCCCTCGGGATCAATAAAATTACTATCCATCTATCTATTAGACCACTTACACACCAAAAAACTGACAATAACCTGTTATTTTCAGGTGGAATTTCATACATTTATTTATTCATTCATTCTCAATACTGTATATACTGCTCCTATTTTGCATCTTGTTTTTTGCACTATCCCCTTTGCTGCTGTACACTGCAAATGTCCCCACTGCGGGACTAATAATGGAATATCTTATCTTATCTCATATTTTTGTTGTACAATTAGTTATTAATCAATTAAATGCTTTATGCTTTATTACTATTTCTTTACTATATGGTGCTTCAATTGTTGCTTTAATTGGTGGACAAGGAGGAGTTAAACCTTTAGTAATTGTGCTAAAAAAAATAGTATTACTGAGACTAAAAGAGTGTTTTTAACTTTTTTCACTTTGTCTTGCGTCCTTGTTTCTGTCAGGGATCTCAATTGCATATGGTTCATTTGTGTCGTCATTTTAATTTGGCTCAACAAATGTGACTCTATCTGTTGTCCATTTATTCATAGATTAATAAAATACATTTGTAAACAAATTTATTAATGCATATTTTTGTTTAAATGCTTCATGCTTTATTACTATTTCCTTGACTTTTGTGGTCTTCCATATACAGTCTATTGTGATTCAGTTGTTGCTATTATTGTTTTAATTGCGTCTGCGCATGTGTGAGCACCTCCTCCACCTCTCAGATGATTCTGCTGTTGTCGTGACAACCGTCGCTCACAGAAAAGTCTTGAGACTCAAATCTGACTTCTTGACTGCTAAAGTTTCCTCCTAAAAGCCTTAAAGTTTACACTCCTGTAACATCAAGTCTTACTTGTTGTTGCGCTCAAATGGAATCCGGTGAATTATATTCAAAGAGGTTAATAATAGCGTTAAGCCCCGCTGGTTAAAATGCTGTCGACCTGCAGAGGTGTTGCTGCAGAGCCGAGAGGGCTCGGGGGAGCTCCGGAGCAGGAGCCGGAGACAGGGCGACAGAGCGACCGCCTCAGAGGAGCTCAAAGCGGGGTAGGGAGACGAGAAGGGCTCGGTGTTCAAGAGTGGCGCGACTCCAGATATGAGGGAGATTTTGTGAACGGGTTCAAACACGGCAAAGGGAGGTACACCTGGAGAAATGGAGAGGTAATGTAACATTAATATGACAAAGGATGTCAGAGCCTTTTTCCAGTTTAGTAATGTTGTAATGCTGTCTTAAATGTTGTGAGAAGAAGATGAAGAAGTAGGAATAGTTGGAAAAGTGGGAATGGGTTTAATTGGTATGAATATCATTGAAAAGTTGAATAAAAACAATAGTGTATAAAAGATGTGGAATATTTGAAGGTTTTTGAATAGCTGACACTAAACTGTATTGCTGGCTTTAATCTATATGAAAATACAGAATCAGAATCAAAAGATTATCAGTCAGTAAATAAAAGTTGTAATAACATGAAAAGCAGCTGAAGCCTTATAAATAGTTAGTTCTGAGTTCCCTGTTAAGAAAGTTACCTCCTTGGGCTTTTATTTTGAAAAATAAAAGCACAAGGAAATCTAGGTGAATCCCTAGATTTCCTGTTCTATGTGGAACATTTTACAGTTTGAATGGAGTTTCTAGGTGAAAGTATGAATGAGCAGTGAAGAGTTGAAAATGCTTGAAAATGTTTAAATTCTGAACATTTCTTCCATTCATTTCAATGGAGAATGTTTGTTGAATTATGGTTAATAATTCTGAAAATATGAAAGTTATGAATGAGAAAAGTAATAGCCATCATGTCCTAATTGAGCTGAACATTTTGATGTTTGAATGGAGTTTCTATGTTGAAAAATGTGGAACAAGTAGCGATGCAAAAAAAGTGGTCTGACGAAAAATAAAAAGGAAGTAAAATGGAATGGAATGGAAAAATGGAAGTACTCAGATCTTGTACTTCAGTAAAAGTAGCAATACTACCATGCAGAAATACTCTGTTTCAAGTAAGAGTCCTGCATTCAAAATCCTTCTTAAGTAAAAGTGCAAAAATATTAGCATATGAATATACTTAAAGTACCAAACATAAAAGTAGACATTATGCAGAATAATGTACATTATTGGATTATACATATTGATGCATTCATGTGTTCATCACTTTAATGTTGCAGCTGGTTAAGGTGGAGCTGCTTTTAATGACTTTATATACTGCTGGGTAGTTTAATCTATAATAATACATAATTTATTCGTTGATTATAAAGTAACTAAAGTTATTAAATCAATATAGTGGAGTAATAAGTACAATATTTCCCTCTGAGATGTAGTGGAGTAGAAGTAGAAAGTATCAGAACATGGAAATACTCAAATAAAGTACCTCAAAATTATACTTATTTAAGTACAGTACCATCACTGAGTACATGTTATACTGTTGCTTTTTTGCATTAAATCATACCTGGATGTTTGCTGAAATTGATTGGATGTGGCACAGCCCTACCTAGAAAAATTTACACCAGGCGCCACTGAGTGTGAATGTCTGAAATCAATGACATTTTTGAACTGTCTTCTGCCAGTTTTTCCTGAAGTTTAAGTCACTGTTTTACTTCCCTGTCTGCTCCTTTGTGTAGTTCTATGAGGGCTCTTTCTACAAAGACTACAGGCATGGGGATGGACTGTACTGCTGGCCCACAGGCCACAAGTTCACTGGCAAGTTTTACCTCAACAGAAAGGAAGGATACGGACAACAACTGTTCCCTGATGGATCCACCTTTCAGGTAAAATGGATGGATGATAGGCATTTGAATAGTTTTTTTTTATTTTATAAATATCAGTAAATAGCATTGAACCTCTCCCCTCCTCTCAGGGTTTGTACCACGCTGACCAGAGGTTTGGTCCAGGTGTGGTTACTTATCCAGACGGACGTCAGGATGTTGGTCTGTGGCTCGGGGAGCGCCTGCTAAGGCTCTGCACGACTGTAAAAGAGGTCTTTAGCCTGAAGAACTACCCTGAATATGCTGCCTTCATGGACCCAGCTGACATCACAGATTCCCTGACTCAGGTACATGCAGACCATTGTCTCACACACGTAGGTATGACACGCTAAAACGTCTTCATTTTCATACATATATTTTGTTTAAAATGATCTTGTCTTATTGTTTTTAAAACATTGTTGAGATCCCAGCCTCAGCAATGTTTGACCCAGCCAAGGATATACACGATACGATACGATACAATACGATACACTTTATTGTCCCCTTGGGGAAATTTGTTTTGAACTCAGTGCTGCATACCATCAGCCGCCTCCTCAGCAGCATCAATAAATAGAAACAAACAACAATCCACATGTAAACAGAGAAACACAAACAATGTAAACCACAAACAACATATATTTCACATTACTCATATTGCACAAGATCTATATAAAAACAGAATAAATAAAAGACAAAAATAAGAATACAATGACGCTATTGCACAACCCTCAGCCTCAAGAAACATTATTTAAAAATTTTAATTTTGATCAAGCTGGGCACAAACGAGTTCTTTAAACGGTTCAGTTTGCATTTAGGGACTATGTATCGTCTGCCAGATGGTAAGAGCTCATAACATTCTTAATTGACCTCTCTGCTCCTCTCTTCTCCTTTACAGCCTCCCACTAATGGTCCACATACAGAAGCAAGGACAGACTCTAAGGTAAAGTACAGCTATAATGCACAACTATCTACTGTATGTATATGAGCTTTGTGACTTAACTCTAAATAGATCAATTCATTCCCCTATCCTCCTCAGGTGGATACGGACAGTCATCTGTTAGATGAGACATTTATCCTTCCCCCAGGCATAGAGAGTTACTCAACAGATGGTGACCACTTGCCGCTGCCTCCTGGCCGAAGAAGAGTGCTGGATCAACACTTCAATGGCGAGCTGTGGGAGCCAGACGCTTATCCGCACCAAGGCTATGAGCGAGACCCACTCTCCACCCTGCCCTTACAGGCCCGCATGGAGGCTCACATACACAAACACAGGTCAGACATACATGAAAAAAGTATTGAGTATTCGTACCAAAACATGTGTACTAATATGCATGTATTTGTCTGTGTGTGTATGTCTCAGACTACAGGCTGTACATGTAGACTGGGACGTGGCAGCTGTTCTCTCACTGAACAGGGAAAGTTTTGGTCCTAAAGGGCCTTTGGAAGTCAGTTCAGAGTTGTTGATCCAGCACGCCTCCCGAGGGGAACTGCAGGCCGTGTCAGAGATCCTCCAGACCGGATTGGTCCACCCCGATATAGCCGATTCACAGAGAAACACTGCACTGATCGCTGCCACAGTAACACATTATTATAATTTTTTTTGCCCATTGTTTGTTGATTCAGTTATTCAGTCATTTGCTCTTTGATTGTTATCCAATTCAGGTTTTAGATAAAAAAATGTTTAGTCTTTGGTTTTAGTCTCATGTTTGTCTCTCTGACTGTTTTATTTTGTTTCTTGTTTCAGGTAAACTGCCGTAACAATGTAATCCAGCTGTTATTGGATATGGGTGCAGAGATTGACAAATTGAATTGTGAAGGCATGTCTGCCCTGGCTGTGTGTCATCTCCTCTACTACCCTTTTCAGTCTCTGCACACCATTTTGGCTGAGACGCCCGCCCAAACTCAAGTAAGATTCTAACTAATGTAGCTTTTCTGTTTCCTCTTCACCTCTAAATCTATAGTTCACATCACATGAATCGGTGTTTTGTACAGACAATTGAACTGAAACAGCTTGCACTGCAATGTGTCATCAGGATTTGAAGTCTTCATCTGCATGGCAAAACAGTCTCCTGATCAGCCAAGGGGACTTCACTACAGACACACCCAGGTTTAAAAACAGATCTCAGAACAATAACAGAACCCTTCTACCACCCGTTGACCAGTTATGTCTCTAAACTAAGCTGATGTATTCATTCAAGTTCCCTATTTGTTTTGGTATTTTCAGGACGGAGCACATCTTACATCACGGCAGTTACGTGTCTAATAACAGTGAACTCATCACTGAGCGCTGGCCTGGCGTGAATGAACGTGAGACCCCTGCAGACACTGAGCACCGACAGGAGGAGCAGAGAAAAGAGAAACTCGGAAAAGGAGAGGAAAGAGACTGTAAGGAGACAGGGATAGGGGTAAAGGTTAGAGAGAGAGGAGAAGAAAGGAGCAGCAGGGAGGATGAGAGCAGAGGGGAGGAAAGAGAGATAGAGAGCAGATGTGATGAAACGTTTGACAGTGGAGAAAGTGAGGTAAAAGGGAAGAGAGAATTTACGAACGAAGAGGAAGATGTTGAGCTTAGTGAGAGGAGTGAAATGGGGTCAAGAAAAGAGGAAGATATGGAGAAGAGAGTAAGGGGTAATCATGAAGAGGATATAAAGGAGACAGGAAGTGAGGACGTGCTTGCTGGGGAGCGTTACATTCAGGTGTTGGATGGTCACATTGCGCTGGGCAGCGTGAAGTGGAGGAAAAGTCAAGCAAAGGCGGCAGGAAGAGTTCAGGTATGAAGCACAGAGATCTCATCCTATAATTGGTTTGATAAGTTGTTTGAACTCACTGTTGTTTGAACTCACTGTTGTCTACTCAACTCTCTGTCTGCAGCAGGACAAAGAAGACGAAGAGCTGACCCAGAAACCAGGCTTTGACTCCGCCCGCTCCGTCAGCAGCTATGACATCCAGGTCACAGAGGAACTGATGCAGCGCTCAGCAGAGGCACTGAGTCGCACTGGGATGCGTCAGTGCTCTGACACACAGGAGACTGTACGCAAAATGGCTGCCATGAAAATTGAGTCAGTTCTGTTTTCCCTCTGTCCTCTCGTTTCTTGTGCTGTTTGTTCTGTTCTGATTACACTGATTATGTGTTGTGTGTGTCTGTCTGACCAGTCACCGCGTTCGTTTGAACACCCTGAAGCTGTTATTGGAACGGGGAGCCGACCCCAACGCATCCAGGGTCCCCATGCCTGTCCTCTTTTTAGCCATTTTGGCAGCTGACACTGAGGCCGTCAGGAGGCTGCTGCTGTGTGGAGCTCGCACTGACATTCCCCTTTCACCAAAGGTAGACAATTTGTATTTTTTTTACTTATGGAACTTTTTTTTGTAACGAACAAAAAAAATCCATAATCACAGAAAACAAAAAATAAGAGCATCTATCTTGCACCCCTCCCTCCTACTCATAAACCTTTATCCATCATATCCATAAACCATCAAATTCCCCTTATCCCCTCATCCTCCCGTCCTCTCGTCCTTTCCGTAGAGGAAGGGTCTGTATCCCTTGCATGTAGCTGCAGCACTGCCAGGTCCAGAAGGCCCCAGAATCACAGAGTTGCTGCTCCATGCTATCACTAACCCAGACACTCAGGCATGCGACCAGGATGAGATCTATGAACCAGATAAGGTGTGTTTTTGTCCTTTAAGCCAAAATCTTTAGTAGTGATTGTTAAGATTATAGCTGAACTGGTAAGAAAAGAGTTTCAGTCTGAGTTTTTTACAGATTTCCATGAAGGCCCAGGAACCACTGAACACCAATGAGAACCCCGATCTCAAAGAAGGAGGCCGTACGGCCCTGCACGTGGCCTGCCAGAGAGAGTGTGACTACCTGGTCAGTACATACACACACCTATACACACCATCACTGATGACACATGATGCTATTGACTGTCAAATCTGTAGCATGTTGCAGACATGATAGCTGATCATGTTGAGTATGTTTACTCAGTGTCCCAGAATGACAAAGGATACATGTTACACACAAGAATACATGCAGAGCTCAAACAATTTGTTGTTTTGAGGATAGTAAGTTTATTTTACTTTGAACAGCATGACTTTCAGTGTTTCTGGAAAAAAGTAATAATCTGGTTAAGAACTAAGTTTAATATCTTTACTACTATACAAAACGTTGAATGGCTGTTGCCATTTCAAAGACCACACCAATAACGACATGGGTTTAGAATAGTGATGATGATGGGAGTGGGATGAAGGGTTCTGGGTAGAGGGATGGAGGGATGAGGGAAAGAGGGGTGATGGATGAAGGGATGAGAGGAGGAATCAGGGTCGTGGAAGAATAGATTGAGGAGAGCAATGTTGGACCGGTGTCAGCTGGAGGCAGTGGGAAGCAGGGAGTCGAGACTCTGAGTGAGGAAGCCGTCTCTTCACGAGCACTGATTTTTACAGAGCCCCCAATGGTTCATGTATTCAAGTGATAGAGAAAGAAGTGAGAGAGGAAAGAAAAAGGGTTTGGGAGGAGGGATGTGAAACCTGAGTCAAGGGGAAGTGAACAGATCCTTGTGTGCTTAAATACTTTTGTGCGGAAATGGGATGCGATTGAGGCATGGTCTTTTTCTTTTTCCAGAATGCCAGCAAGGTGGTCGCCCTCCTGCTCTCCCACAGTGCCAGCACAGACCTCCTCTGGAGTGGTCACTCACCTCTCTCTCTGGCTATAGCAAGTGGAAATGACCTGGTAGACCACACACACAGACTCACACGTAGACATATACTGTACATGCCTTCAAAACCTCTCTTTGTCCTGAACCTGTTCCTTTTAACTGCCCAGGCAGTGGAGGAGCTGTTGAAGGGAGGTGCAGATCCCAGCATCCCTCTGGGCCGCAGGGTGGGCAGCGCCCTCTGTGCCCTCGCCAACATCAACTACCATTTGGATGGCAGCAGAATTAAGCTGGTACACACACAAGCACACATTCACAGACAAATACATATGTAGATGAAAATGTTTGACAGATAGATATCCACCCTAAAGGCATACAGCAGAGAGATATTTAATTCCACAAAACTTTCTTTTAGACATGAAACATTAAAATTAGCTCCTACAGGCTTTCAGCACATAATCAATTTATTTAGCAGCTCACTTTTGGTGCTGCAGTTGTCAGGCATTTATAAATTGCCAAAATGAAGCTGCCTAATAAGTACACTGGGTTGACATTGTTTATTTTTTTTTCTCATCTCTGCTCTTGTTTTTGTACACACTTGTTTTTGTCTGTATACAGCTGTGCAAAGATGATTTTTCTCTGAGAATGGGAAACTCCCAGATCCCAAAATCACCCAAAAGTTGTTTTTTTTAATATGTTACATACCAAAAGAACACAGTTAGCTGTGTTCTTGATGGCTTCAAATGAGTTGCATTTAATTTAGCTCAAAAAACATTATTGAAATGGTTATATCCCTCAGTTTTACAGTTTTCGAAATAGTACACAAAGAAAAAGGTTTTAAGTGGTTTCTACTTGGATCTTTGAGAAAAAAACATACTCTATGTTGAGGCATTTAAAGGTATATGGTTGAATTGTGTGTATGTGTGTGTGTGTGTGTGTGTGTGTGTGTGTCTTTGATGTAGTTGGACATGTTAGCTAACGCTGGTGCCGACATCTTGATGCCAGTTATGGTGGGTGACGTTATGGGAACCGCAGTTAACTATGCACACTACTCCTTCAACCAGGTAACACACAACTACTGTACACATTTCGGTTGAATTCAGTCAAATACAATAAATCTTATTTTTGTAACCATTATAAGGATTAGGTTTTGATGAGACTGCGTCAGGGAGTTGTTGATTCAACTCTGCGGTTCTTTTTGAAACCGTAGTTAGTTTTAGAGTTGTACTGGACTGTATTACATTGACAGGTGTTTCTAATATTTTGCCCCCCTCATAAATGCCTTGTAATCTTTTATTCACAAATAAAAATTCAGGAGGAGTTATTTTCTGCATAATTTTATCTGAAACGCTGTGTGTATGTTATATGTTGCTATCTAGGACTTGCGTATTGCCAAAACTCCCTTCCACGCTCTGAACCCGCAGGAGAGGGAAATATTCAAAGCACGGACCAAGCTGCTGAGAATGATGGAAGAACTGCTGAGACAGACTATTCGCCAAAGAGACAGAGAGAGATTAGAGAAAGAAAAACACCTCACTAGTCAGTACAATGTAGTTGTATTTTTTTTAAAGTAAAAAAATATGATTTAGAGTATGGCCATAAATCATAGTGTGTGTACTGTATTTATGTAACAGGTACCGACAGCACAGGTTCCATTTCTTCAAACAGGTACATTATACACACACATTCATGCTCATATTGTCCCTTATATTTTTCGAACTTGTACTTTATCCAACTTAAAATCAAATTTTAGTCTGAGAGTTCAGGGGCAAAATAACAAAACACAAATCTTTCAGGAGCCTGTTTCCAACTCTGAATCTTTTCATAGGAAACCATCGTTAAACGTCTGCTATCACTGCGGTCGCTCTGTGTCCGTGAAGCTGACTCCGTGTAACCGCTGCCACAAAGTCTTCTACTGCTCCATGACCTGCAAACTGAGAGCATGGGAAAGACACAAGGAAGATTGTATCCGGCTATCAGGTGGGAATCAGAGCCTCTCCATCCAACAGTTACAAGGTCAGGTTGCATCCGAAATCCCATACTAACATGCTATTCAGTACACTAAATAGTATGTGAGATATTTTAGTATGTCCCAAACCTCAGTATGAAACTATTAGTACACAAATTGCATACTATTTCCGGTGAAATATTACAGTATGCAACATTGGACACTACGGTGGCATAAATATACCACAATGCAATGCGGTAGTGACAACAACGTTCATAATGGATGTTGACAGACAGCTCTGTAACTTCAATAATGCTTCAATTTAACTGTAAGAAAAAGATTTCACTTTGTAATATTGTAATATTTTAAATTAATTCAGACTTTGATTAAAACAAACCGTGGTTTTGGTCACGTGAGGTTGGCACGGGTTACCATAGTTACACATCTCCAACCAGCAAGGAGGCTCTCAGGAAGTGACGATGTAAATTACTGCTCAGTGCGTCCGAAAAGATACATACTACTGTTTATTCACACAAAAGTATGTTGAACGATAGTACACCTAATGAATATGCAGTGCATAGTATGCAATTCCAGACGAAGCCATAGTGTTGTGAATCTGTGATATCTGTAGGATAAAGTCAGGACGATGTACCATATCTGGGAAATACTAATTTGTTTTTCTCTCTTTTGGATGAACAGAGCATGTAAATACTTTGTCTACCTGTCTCTCTCAATCCAGGATCTCCTGATGTCGTCAAGAAGAGTGCTGTGTTTAAATCCCCAAGAGGCCCCAAGAGGCTCACACTCGAAGGGAAAGACAAGTTGAAATCCCACAGAGCGCACAAGCCCTTGCGCATGGCAGAGAAGGTCTTGGAGCGCAAAACCAAAATGATGGGAAACTACAGCTACAACTGATGGATACAACAATTTTACATACTTAATAACAGCGGAAGTACTTTATCTACCTAATATTGCAATGCACTTCTGTTACATAAATTCTTTCTCTGATTCTGAGTCTTGACTTTATATATTTGGCTGAATGGTGATGACAATATGTTGTGCCATAATCATTTATCTTTGTTATATGTAGGTTTGCAATCTGTTATAGTATTAGTGCAACTAGAAAATTTCGCAAGAAATTTTGACCAGTGTGCCTGGTGCTGGGGTGGGGCTGAGGACCATAGTGAGGTTATAAGAAGGGGGATGATAGGCCCAATAAAGTCCCAAGACTCGTGACCCATTTAAACTTTTAATCATGTTTCTACATTAAAGTATGGCGACTCTGTATGGCCCTAAAGAGGAGTGTATTTGAGTGTTTTTGAGCTCTCTTCACGTTGATTTTCAATTCATTCCTATGGAGCAAAGAAATCTCTCTTCCGCGCAATTTTTCCGGAGGCCGCTGCGCGAATCTTTTAGAACATCAGCGTCATAGCACACCATTCCCGACCATTCCGCAAGTTTTGATATGTTTTTTTGTACAGGTGGTGGCAACGCTGCGGGACAAGTAGCGCGGCAAAAACCGTAGGAAGAGGAATAGTAAGACTTCACTGAAATAAACCTCTAACGCTAACTTTAACTGCCAAAAAACAACGGCTAATGTGAATCAGCTGTCTGTCTAGCAGCAATCAACCGTGGCCGTGGTCACTCTCAGTGAGACAGTTTATAATAGCAGTTAACCAGAGACATACATGTCATAAAAGTGTCTCTCAGACAAAAAACGTGCGTCCAAACGGCAAAATAATGTCATTAACAGAGAGAAGCGTCTCAATGTCATTTTTATTGTGTGTGGAGTCAAAACTGGGATCATGGGAGCAGGTTAGAAAAGTGCCATTGTCAACTTTCTGTCAGACATTTCCCATCTGATTTAACATTGCTCTGTATGGAGTGGCTTGTTGGACTTACTCTCACTTTTGGGACCCTAGAGACAAATGTGTACGTCCGACTGATTCCATAGCTACATGACTGCAACCGGCACAAAATTTCCTACAATTTGATGAAAAAATTATCTATTAAGAGTGAAAATTGTGGGCTACGGGGCAATTTGTTCGGAACATTTTGAAAAGATTTCAAAGCTTTCCCGCACTCTAACGATGATGTCACACACTCTAGCCCTTAACGACCCACGCAATACACACCCATTATAAAATCTGAAACGGTCTGAAAATTTTATAAAACGGAAACTGCAATAAATGAAAAACTGTAAAAGTTATTAAAAAGCTGAATCATAGCTTAATAGTTTAAAGACTTGTAACCCGTTTAAAGTTGAAATGAAGTCTGTAGCTGAAAGTATGCGGAAGCAGTAGCATTTCAAAGTGGAGTAGGTTCAAGAGGATTTGAAGATTTTCTCCATTGAGTTATATTGTAAAAAAAATTTGGAAAAAGTTTAATATTTTAAAAAGTATAAATAGTTGAAACAAGTCAAGATATAGCACTCATGTCCTTAAAGAGCTGAATATTTTGATAGTTGAACGGTTTCTGTAGCTGAAAGTATGCAGGACTAGTTAAAGGCCAAAAAACGTACGGAAGAAATAG
>CAKAOI010002110.1:6565-35112 GCA_916701655.1 Sebastiscus albofasciatus
TATTATAATGATGTATATGGTTAAGTAATGTGTTGACGAATACCCTGTTTTTAAGAGTGACACAACCAACACTATTGTCACTCTAGAGACTGTGAAATGTCATGCGACTGATGTCCCGAGGCCCCCATTGCAACAAGTTAAAATGCACACTCCCCTTTGGAGTGTGTGGGTAGCAGCTGGGAACAAATTGAGAAATACATTTCTTGACACAGCAGGAGCCTTGGCCAAAGCAAGTGAATAAGTAACCTTAATAAATTGCTATATGTTTGCCTATAACAATTTGTGCCAATTCATCCATAAAATGTGGAAATATTTCACCAGATAACTGAAAACTTTGACTTGCTGATGTTGCTAGAGGAAAAGTCAGGTAATCACAAAAGTCACGAGTGTTCATTCTCAGGGCACCATGGATATCTGTACCAATTGTCATGTTAATCAATAAAATAGTTGTTGAGATATTTCAGTAAAAGGCAAAAGTGTCAACTGCTTGTAGAGGAAAAGTCATAGGCTCCTCAAACTCTGACCTGAGTACTTGCACTGCTTATTCAAGTTGTGTAGGTGGATAGCTCTCATCTCATGGATACGTCACCATTGCACAATAGCCCGTGCATGTGTTCCCCCTCTGACTGTATCAGTAAAACTGCCGGCCAGGAGCTCAGCTCTCCTGCCTTGGTGTCATTTTACATTATTTCTGCAAGATACAACACACACTTTGAGTTTTTCAGTGCTGTTTTGTTACTCATCATTCCACTTCTCTTACACGCTTTGCTTTCTCCACTACTAACTCCCACCCAACTCCTTCCCCCCCCCTCTTTGCAAGAGGAGAGTAATGATATTATTGTCCTTGTGGAAAAGTACCGGCATACAGGCCATGCTTTGTCCATTTGGAGAGTGAAAACGTGAACAACAGCCTGAAACAAATGCTTCAAATGGCTTCATGGTGCCAGAATGATGATATTATAAAATTTGATTATGCATTGCAATCTGTCAATATTGCTATGTGTAATATACATAGAAATAAATGTAATTTTATAAGAATGGCATTATATGTTGTATATTTATGTTATATACACACACATTTGCAAATTTGATCTAAATATTAAGACATATCACAAAATTGCAGTCATATTCACAGATTTAAAGGTTACATATTTTAGAATATACACCCCCTTACAAAAAGGTTTATTCAAGTATGCTATTACTGTACTTCTTTTAAACTTAAAATAAGAGAGTATACTTTCAGATTACTTTTTATGTACTTATCAGAGATATACTTAACAAAATTATACTCAAGTATACTTGGCTTATACCGACAAGTATACAGAAAAGTATATTGGGCTAAGTACTATAAGTTCACTTAAGAAAACGTACAAGTATACTTGCAGTAAAAACTATTAAAACTAGTGTAAAGTGTACTTTCATAAACTAAAAAATAGACTACAAGTATATAACTAATCAACAGTATCTAAGTTCACTTGCAGTATAGTTCATAGTGCTAGTTAAACTAGTTGTGTAATCAACGTTTACTACTCTTACAATTAAAGTACACTTAAAAGTATACTACAAAGTGGGCCAATTTAGTCCCAAGAAGTAATGAAATAGTACACTACTACTACTACATTGATATTCATATACTTATTAGATAAAGTATGCTTGGGAATATATATAACTATACTTAAGTTTACTTCATAAAATAAAGTACACTTCTTTTTTTGTAAGGGCCCATCAGTGTCAGATTGACTCTGTGGATAAGATGCCATTTGTTTCCCTAAAGGCATACTAAGCAAGACTTTCCCCATTGAAACACCACAACTTAACCCACTTTGTCTTTATTTACATTCTATTGGTTATCTGTGCCCGTGTTTGCAGTGACTGTGTCTCCTTATCACTGCCGTTTGGGAACTTTTATGGTGCTAATCTTTTGGCAGGGAATGTAAAACAAAGTTTATTGATGC
Source organism: Sebastiscus albofasciatus (assembly GCA_916701655.1). Classification (NCBI taxonomy): domain Eukaryota; kingdom Metazoa; phylum Chordata; class Actinopteri; order Perciformes; family Sebastidae; genus Sebastiscus; species Sebastiscus albofasciatus. The sequence goes on from CAKAOI010002110.1 coordinate 8,521, forward strand.
CCTGAATGATCCTCAAAGGCAGCGCTTCCTGACATGCTGTCTACTGCTTCCAACAAGTTGCAGGCCCTTTAATCGAGTTGTTCAGGATATAGATGGCTGGGTTTAAAGTTTGTTGATCCTGGCAGGAATAGAGCTGTCTGAGAGGTTCAACTCAGGACATGAAAGTCATTTAGGTATAGTTGCCTGAGCCTGCAAACATCCCAGCGAACATGCTCGTGCTGGCCCACACAAGTACACAGATCTGCATTGGGAACACAGACCTATTAATGCTTTCATGTTATGTTTCTGTATTTGTATAATTTCTTGATTTTAACTGTGTTTTCTTAAAAGTCCGTTGTGTACAATTTAGGGGGATTTATTGGCAAAAAATGGAATATAATATTCACAACTGTTTTCATTAGTGTGTAATCACCTGAAGAAGTCTTTCTGGGCCCAATGGCATCCCGTGACGGACACGGAAGTTGTTGTATCGCTGTTTGGCCACTATGAAAATTGCTCGCAAGGCAAGTGAATAAGTAACCTTAAGAAATTGCTTAATGTTTGCATACAACAGTTTGTGCCAATCCATCCAGGAGATGTGGAAATATTTCACCAGATAAGTGAAAACTTTGACCTGCTGATGTTGCTAGAGGAAACGTCAGGTAAATCCTGATCCTTTAAATCACTGGTCCTTTAATGTTTGTGCTTGTATTTGTGTCATGTTTACAGGTCATGGTGGTAATGCACTATTCTGTGATCCAGAAGCTGCATCGGGGTGTGCCCATTGCATCTTATCAAGATGGGGAGGCATCTTTGCAAGTTGGGTTTACAAGGCACATGCGTCATATGTCTCTGACAACAGAGAGGCAGAACCATTCATGTAACAGCTGGTTCGACAGGGAGAAGTGGCAGTTTGGCAGTTCAGGGGTGAACAATTGTGTGTCAGGCTTGCTGACCTCTCTCCCATTGAGCCAATGCAAGTCCCACCAGTATAATCCACCCAGTATCAATACTCCTTCACAAGAAGTCCTGGGTACATATTAATAACAAACAATAAAACCATGAAACATATCAAACAGTAGCAGTCAGCACAGTAAACTGCAAAGCTTACATTTGAAAGCCTGTAGTTCCTTACGGCACCTTAATACTATAGAGGCTGCTCTTGAACGCAGCCTTTTTGGGTGCAGGGATTTCCAGAAACTCCTCACCGACTATTGTGCTGATGGTGAAGCCCACTTAAACAGTTCTGTCAGGTTTTGGGGGCCATTATGAAGCACAGATTTGACCATGCTGTCAATATAAGCCATTTGTAAAGCCGTCAGTAAGTGTAAGTGGTCATAAGGCGTAATGCTCTATTGATGAACACGCAGCTCTGTTGAAATTCACTACCAATGTTATCTTTACCAGTGATTTACACACGTTGAACAAAATGTACAGAACAGGCTGCATTATCTAAGATCCAACCTCCATCTTCGTCAGGCAATTTAATGATAAGCACACTTTACCAGCTTATAGGAGCTAGTCAGTGAGCTTGCTTGGTGAAGTCTTTGTTTGAAAGGAAAACCTGCTGTGCTTTGTGTTTCCACACAGATGGCTGATAACCTCTGGCCCGGAGACGGAGTGCAGAGGATGTTTTTCAAGTGCATAAACTTTCCAGGACCTCAGTACTTTGTATCTAGGAAAATCATTAGACAGAGGCAGACCTTTAGGGAATGTGCCAGGGGGGACTTATTAAGGTTATTGAGCGTCAAGCACTTAATTTCCTGCATTTTGGTGCAATAATTTTGGCCTTTTCTGCATCAAGTTATGGTGGAAATGTTTTATTTGTGTAAAGGAAAACCCCAAATTAAGGCGCTAGGTGACAATTCAAAAAAGTAACAAAAATATAGTGGAATATAAAGCAGTAAGGCTCTCAGTCATTCTGTACTGCTTTTTAAGTCATTTTATGACATTGTTTTGAAGTTTTTAAAAAAATGGTCTCACTACAGTACATGAAATGGATACTAGGGGACTAACATCATTACAAATGAATACAATTAGACTCATTGGATCCGCACAAGTCTCAGCTTTACGGAGATACCCAATTTATGCAATTCCAAGACTGTTTAGGGACCCCTGTATGCAGAAATATTCAAACAAAATATTTTTATAATAGGCACAAATAACACATTTATACTGCACACATAAAACTCAATGAATTTTGCCCAAAACTGCATGTAATTATCATAAAGTGGGCATGTCTGTAAAGGGAAGACTCGTGGGTACTCATAGAACCCATTTTCATTCACATATCTTGAGGTCAGAGGTCAAGGGACCCCTTTGAAAATCGCCATGCCAGTTTTCCTTCGCCAAAGTTTAGCCTAACTTTGGAGCTAGTATGACATGGTTGGTAGCAATTCCTTTGGTTTTTATAGTTTCATATGATACCAATATATCTTCACTGTACTGTTAAGACTGAGTCCACTACAGCCTCTTAAAGACAGTAATGTCGGCGGTCTCAGAGGGTTTAATTATTTTTTAGGGGTGCTGAGATGAAATTTAGGTGTACTTGAGCACCCCTAAAAAGAGCCTAAAATCGCCCATGATTAGACATTAGAGCAATCAACAAATATTGATGCATAGTATGAGTGAGTAGTAGTAGTTTTGTATTGTGTATTACTATTAATTATGAATGATCTCAAGGATATTATTGCAATTAAAAGGGTGGAATCATGGTTGTTAAGAAGACCATTCTGCAACTGAAATGAAAGTGAGGGATTTGATTTCTGCTAGTTGTTATTGTTAATAGCAAGTGGTAGCAAAATACATATTACATATAAAATAAAGTTTGCTTGTTGGTTTTCCCATCATCACAAATGCCTTTTTGCTCTTCTTTTGCTATTTAGCCATATTGAAAGTAAAGTAACGTCTCTGTTATTCCCTCTTATTGGGGTGAAGCAGCTATGTAGGGAATGTGGAGCGACCTCTCAAATAAGCTATACCGCAAACACGTAGTCAATGCATTCCTGTCATTCCCCATTCACAGCCTCGACTAAACTATGGCGGCATGCCTGGTATTCTGACATTAATCCATGAAAAAGGGCTTCAATGGCAAAAGGAAATATTTACCTCCTTTAGTAATAACAGCGGAGAGAATAGTGTCTAGGGGACTGTCCTCGTCTGGGTCACAGCAACCGATTCCAACAACATTCCTGATTAGTGATGTATTAACAGCACGGCTGCTAGAGCGAGAAAGACTTCTTTATGAAAACAATGACTTAGTAATACGATGCAGAACAATAGCAGCTTATTTTATAAGTAAGGAAGTTAACTTTATCTCACTCTTCTAAGTCATAATGTATGAAGGGAAAAACAATCCTGATCACATCTCTCACATGGCCTCTTAATAACATGGGACTATGAACTCACTGCCACACTTTCCAGAAAATAAGTAATAGATTTAAAACTTATTTAAGACAGTAAAGAGGGAGACTGTGACGGCTCAGGTTAAGAGCGTGTGATATTTCCATCCTTCTTGTTCTCTTGGGTAAGCCCTACGGGACCTGAATTATCCTTCTACCATGTTTTGCATTTTCCTGGGAGAAGCAGTGTCATTATGTATCATAGAAAGATGGTATTTCCCCAAATGATGAATAGCAGTGTTATCATGGCAGTGGTACTATGATTAAAGTAAAATATTAGCTTTAAAAGGGACTGTTTGTAACTTTTTACAGGTACAAAAAAAAAACGGTACAAAAAAAAAGGGTCATGATCCCGTGCGCGCTCGCGTGTGGCTATGCTGTTCAGACCGCTCTGCCTGCTTGTCTTCACAGACAACGCGCGCGTTCTCGCTCCACCTCACGTTCATGCGCGCTCACTCCACACTGCAGGGGAGTTAGTAGCTCTGAGAATATCTAGTGAATGTTCAGTGGACGTTTGTGCAGAAATAAATGCTGCAGCTCCTCCAGACAAACAGAGATTTCCCGTGTCTTGTGAAGTGACGGGGCTCCACAGCGAGTAATGTTATCGCTTCCAACCGGGTGCCGGTGTCTCCCTGCGGGCGCAGTCGGGAGGCGATAACGTTTTTCTTCCTGCTTCAGCCCCGGCACCGACCTGCTTTTCCTGCTTCAGTGGGACTGAAGCAGGAAAAGCCAACACTAGGATCAGCAGTGATTCATGGAGAGTCCTCTGTCTGGTCAGCTAACATTACTGCCAAGCAGCTGAAATATAGAGCGATATTGTGGTTTTAGCTGACGTGTGTGGCCTCACTGTTTTGAGCGATGCTCGTTCATGGGTTATGGCTTCCTCTGGTAATTCCCAATGATGAGATGACATTTTCCAGTTTCCAAAATACCCTTTTCAGCTTCAGCAGGAAGTTATTAGTGAATAGAGTTGCAATTATTCCCTATTAAGAGACAAAAAAAAACAACACACAAAGCAGTCTCCACTGAGTGGTGTTACGCCTGGAAAAGCAGAGCAATAACAGTTTCTGGAAGCCCTCCCCCCATCCTCCCCAACTCTGTGCAGATTTCCCAACATTAATCAACACAATTCTCTGCTGACAGCCACATCTCATGCTGACCAGCAGATTAATCACTGATTCTCAGGAAGGTCAGAGGGCCAAGAGACTAATTTTTCCCAGAACATGAATGCTTTATTGGCAAGCGTTCATATTCCTAACTAAAGCAAATAGAATAGCTCAAAAATGTCTCAACTCTGTTCTCACAGTCTCTCTGTAGGTATAGAACACTAAGGGTACAGTTTTAAAGTGGGCTGGCACTTTTGAGCTAGTCAATACCATTCAATAAATCACAGTGAAGCATTTCAAAATGATTATGAATGACATTTGGACCCAAATGTGAGGACATCATGTTCTACAGATATTAAAAAGCAGATGTTGAAAAGTGGCAGCAGGGACTGTATCAAACACGTCCCCTGGCTATGGAACGGCAATAACATGTTTGCTCTCTCTGTCAGCATTGATCTACAGTCACGATGAAGTCATAGGACTGTGCATGGGCGTGTCAATACCGAGTTGACAAAATATGGACAAAAACAGCACATGATCCCCGAGTGCGGAGCGCTGAAATGCACTCTGGGAGGAAGTCTTCTCTGCTTATTAACTTGGAGAGAGACGGACTGTATGATTGAGAAAGAGGAAGTTCAAATGCACTAAGTGACTTTGCTAAAAAATTATCTAAATCAGATCTGGTGTGTGAGTTTTTTTGTTTTGTTTTTTAAAATCTCTTTATCCATTCTGCGCACAAACAGAAAAATAAATGTCAACGTCAGACATAGGCAGTGTCTAATTTCTTTTAACCCAATTTCCCCATAACAACACGTCACCCTCCCCTCCCTACTAGTCATACCTTCCACCCATCCTCCCCTCTTGCTGACCTCTAATATCCCATTCAGTCAGCTATATTCTCATCCGGCAGAACAGTCAGTGTGTCTGTGTTATCAAAACATAGTCCCCAGGTCTTACCAAAAGTTTTTAGGGACTAAAGAGAATCTGATTTTCTCAAGTTTGATGGAGTGCAAAACCTCAGCAATCCAGCAATCCTACTGTGGCTAGGAGGGAAGACGTGTTTCCATTTGAGGAGAATAAGGCATGTTGTCCCCCACCGGGATTCCAATTATAGCTGCAGGGGGTTAGGATCTACGGGAATATGCAATGTATTTTGATAAGTTTTGAATATTTTTTCCGATAGTCAGTTAACCTGGGACATGCCCACAGCATATGAATAAGATTGGCAGGTGTTTGTTTACATTTATAACTTACATTTGAGAATATTTTGGCCAACCTAGTATTCGTGTAAGGAGCTCTGTGAAGGATCTTGCATAGCAGAACGCCGTACCTTGCAGAAATAGCATCAGACAGTCCTGTTCCCAAGTCATTCTCCCATGTTCTTTTAAGATTCACAAAGACATCAGGATTTATATTAAATTAGAAATAGTAGAAGTGAGACGTATTCGATCAAAATCAAGATTCAAAAGGGTGTGAAGTTTTGATTCAGGAAGGCGACTGGGGAAATTGATTCTGCAAAAGTGTCTAATCTGAAAGGAACGGAAGAGGTGGCTATAAGGCAGGCCAAATTTCAGTGATAGTTCAGCGAAAGACAAGAAAACCTTGTCATTGTAAAAGTCCCCAATACAGGTAATGCCTTCATCAAACCAAATGCGAAATGTGGGGTTGAGGCGATATAGTTCAAATAGATGATTGTTGTGAACCGGAGGTAGTGTAGGAGAATGGTCCAAGGTCATGTGTAGGATCTGGCGGTATCTAGTGGTGAGGTGTGGAGATTGCAACCAACTGAAGCCTCTCCTGTGTGTCAAGCGTGTTGGAGAGCGAATGGCCCTCTGGTGATTATTATAAGGTAATTATTCACTAAAGAAAACATACTTATTAATATCATATTCCATTTCTGCCAATAGATCCCCATAAATGTTACACACTGGTCATTTAACTGCACATTTTCATTTCCATACTTGTAAGTTTTGCATGAGGAAAGCTTTGCATTTGCAATATAGATGATATTCCTTTTTTTATCTTATTAAACTTTCTTTTACATAGAACAGTTTAAACATTTGTAAGACATATTACACTTCAGATTAGGGTCTTGCTGTTAATGTTTCCCCCTTTGTCATCTCCCCACAACTCCTTTAGGCTGTGGTTTACCAGTTACAAGCTCATTTTCAGCTCCACTTCTCTGTGTGTGATGTATGCATGTGCATCTGTTTCTTTGTGTTTGTGCTCTTTTATTTGTATATTGTTCCATTTTTCTCTTGTTTTTCACTTTACAGAGCAGAAAGTCAGCTTAGTGTCCACCCCGCTGGCACGGCACAGCAAAACATAATGATCTGGGACTGATCAGAGGTGGTGGGAGTGCAGCTCTGAGGGGGAGAAACACCGCCCCTTCAGAACACAAGATCCAGTTTCAAGCATTCTTGTCAGCAAACAGATACTACGCTGAAGTGTCCTTGAGCAAGACCTCTGTAAGGGCTTCAGGTTGCTGCTTTGTGACTCACATTGATACCTCATTTGACCTCAAATGAAGACCCTATTCCATTTCCTTACTTAACCAAATGGCACGTATTTGCTTTTTTACAGAATGGGGGGACAAACAATGTTAATTTGATCATTATAATTATCATTTTTCACTGAAAAACATGTAAGTGCATGTGACTATGACTCTTAAATGTGTTGCATTTTGCTGCCATCTGGGGAGAACTACAGTAAAATCGCTATAGACTGGAAATCAACATCCTCTTGTAGTGTGCTCCCTCTGTGTGGGCAGATGAGGAATTACACCAGCCACTCTCAAACCAGTCACGTCAATCTTGAATTATTCCATTTCCTGCCCTGTATTTGTTGCTGTTATTTGGATTTTAATGCATATATTAATGTTTGTGCATGTGTGTGTCAGGTTAAAATGACTTCCAGCACTCCCTTTTCTTTATCAGCTACATCAGCATTTTGTATGCCTAACATTTTCAAGGTCATGCCCACTATCGTTTTCGTCTCACCCACACACAAGCTCAAAACACCACTGTTCAGCCAAGGAGAAAAGATTAAAAAAGCAAACACAGTATGAGCACTTTGCTACTTCTTGTAACCAGCTGAGCTCTCTGTCGGTGCCTCTGTGTTTTGTTCCATTTTCACTCCAAGGTAACCAATTTCATGATACGGCCTTCGGAAACCTGGCAGAAGGTTGGTAAAGTTAAGCTGAAAAAACAACAACATATTGTTAATTTCTGTCTCGTTAAATGATAATATGAATGTAGGCTGCTGAACCTGTTTCTCATATTAATTATATGGTTGGCTGAAAAAATGTGATTGAACGAGGGTAAGTGTGGTGGACACAATTACTACGAGGCAATTAAATATAAGTTTTGGCTTTTTTGAAAAAAAAAAAACTTGTTGCATGCTGCTTTAAAGAATCACATATGACAGAACTGATTTCCGGATTATAGCTGATGTTCCTTATTAACCTTCAAACAAATATGATTCACCTTTTTAGCAGCGTTTAGCAGTTTAAAGGCCCTAAAAACCCACAGTCATGAGTCCTTTGAGTGTTAAACTCTTAACACCTAAGAATGTTTTTTTTTCAACTTCAAATTGAATTGTTGCTTATTTAGTTTTGTATATTTTATGTTGTAGAAAATACTTATGATGTGAAGCCAAGTTTTCAGAGGCTTTAAGAATTTTTTCCAGTGAAATGTGTATATTGTTTGTTTACCCATAGTAGTTAGGTTAATCAAAAGCAGGGGTGTCGAGATATAGCGGTATTGGCGATAACCATGATATTTAGAAATGAAATATTGATATCATGTTAATAATACAAATATGATAATATTGTGTAAATGCTAGGGTTGTCAAAGTTAACACAACTAAGGAAACTATACCTAAGGAATCCATTTCATACCAGCTTGTTATGAAGGAGGTTGAAATAATAATCCAAAGTTACGCTAAATTTTAGCAAGGAAAAACTGTCATGGCCATTTTCAAAGGAGTCCATTAACCTGAAAATGGGTTCTATGGGTACCCACGAGTCTCCCCTTTACAGACATGCCCACTTTATGATAATCACATGCAGTTTGGGACAAGCCATAGTCAAGTCAGCACACGGACACACTGACAGCTGTTGTTGCCTGTTGGGCTTGAGCTTGCCATGTTATGATTTGAGCATATTTCTATGCTAGATGCAGTACCTGTGAGGGTTTCTGGACAATATTTGTCATTGTTTTGTGTTGTTAATTGATTTCCGATAATAAATATATACATACATTTGCATAAAGCAGCATATTTGCCCACTTCCATGTTGATAAGAGTATTAAATACTTGACAAATCTCCCTTCAAAGTACATTTTGACAAGATAAGATAAAAAAAATGTGTGATTAATCAAGATTAAATATTTTAATTGATTGACAGCTCTAATAAATAATCCAGCGCCTCTTAAAGGGGACATATCTTTTTAAGTGCTTGTGCACCAACCCACAAACTGTGAAATAAGACAACCCAGTCAGGTTTTTGTGGGCTGCCAAAAGATCAGAAAACATGTGATTCAACAAGCCATTCAGATTTGGCTCCTCTTTCTATGTCACATGCAGGATCATTAGAATATATCGCCCACAGCTTGAGAACTTCCTTTGCAAAGGTGCTCCATATTTTTCTCACAAGCCAATCAGAGCAGACTGGGATTTTTCTTTCTTTTTCTTAAAGAGACAGTCACTAAGACAGAGGGTGAATAATATATACAGTATATAAATAAAATATGTAAACATATTCTAGTAGAAACACCAAATACAAGTCAAAAGACAGAGGTCAAGGGACCACTTTTAAAATGGTCATGACAGTTTTTCCTCATGGTTGGGACCAATGGATTCCTTAGGTTTTCTGGTTTCATATGACAACAGTGTCTTCACTCTAGCTTTAGTCCGCTACAACCTCCAAAAGATCGTTTGCGTTAATGCGTTAAAGAAATTAGCGGCGTTAAAACAAATTTTTGTTAACACGTTAACATTGACTGCCTTATTTTATACAGTTATGGTTACAGACTCTCTCCACCTCTCTACACTTGGTGTACACTTGTACACTTGGGTGTAATTCATTTACCAAAAAAGAGACAAAACGCAAATCAACAAAACTAAAGATGAATTTGACTGATAGCATTTTTATTATTATTCAAATGTTCTACTGTTATCACAATAATATCGTTATCATGAATACTTTTGGCGGTGAAAATCTGATATTGTTACAGCCCTTCTTTAAATCTACTTTTGCCTCTCTTATGAATGATTTTAGTTTGCACAAGTCTGAATTTGGACAATATACTCAATCTACTTCATAGACAAGTGGGATTTGTCTTCTCTTCTGGAAATAGCAGAACATCATCCTTTGTTTTCCCTCCAACTAGATGGGTGCATCTGATTGGTCCAACCTGACCCTTCACCTGGAGGGGTCCCTGACCAGCGCTTTGGGTCATTACCTGGACAACTGGAGGCGTAACGTGACAGCTGCAGCCAACGCTTTGGACAAGACTATGGCTGAGGAGAACTTCAGGAACGTCATCTGGTATCTGGCGGTGATGATCGGCATGTTTGCCTTCATTGTTGTGGCGATGCTGGTGAGCACAGTCAAATCCAAGAGGAGAGAGCACTCTAATGACCCTTACCACCAATACATCAAGGAGGACTGGACTGCTCAGATACAACAGGGGGATGTTTTCACCAACTTTGCAGCTGGATAACAAGAGCAAGACACCTAACTCACAGCAGATCATCATTATCATCAGTAGCAGTAGAAGCATTGTGAATGCTGCTCAAATTTGCAATCAGAATAATAAAGTCTACTCAAAATGATGCATCTAACATCTCTTAGACCTCCAGACATTTAATCCATTAACATCAATAACGCATTACAACAGCGGTTAGTCCTGTCAGATGAAGTCAAGTATCCCATCATTGACACCGCCTGTTATCTTCCAAATATGTTCATTTGAATTGATTTTGAAGAGAATGCTATTTAACACTGTTCATTATATAAAAGTGAATGTTGTTATAATTATAATATTCATGTAAATCTTAGTGACCCTGAAATAATGAAATAAAATGTGGCTGAATTCCATTTAGCAGTTTCGGTGTCCTCGTATCGTTCACGCTGACTCACTGTTACAGCCATACTCAAGTGTATTTATTTGTACAACATCAGGTCCATCCAGTGTCGACGGTGATTGACACACACTTATATCAATTAATAACTTGCATGCAAACAATCAAATATGGCTCAATGGGATGCTAAACATGACTGCTACACATGGCGGTCAAAAACTGTATGCCTCTTCTGGTAAACAATACACCTGCTCTGTGATTACTGATGCACCTATTACTTTCCCCGTACTCCACATACCACCTACTGTGCAAAAGGGGAATTACCACAAGTGGACACATAGGCTACTACGGCCCAAAATGTCCCCCCTAAAGACTTAAACCCTGAACCCTCAGGGACTTGACTGACGTCACCTGGTAAATGAGTGTGAGAGGCTGCAAGGGCTTGAAATGGTATAAATATAAATGGGACAGCACTTTGTGGTGACATATCACGTTACCTTGACGACGGCAATTGTGGGTTTTTATTTTACACTGCCTATTTGAACGTCTTCCAGGGTCTTGACTTAAGAGATTAGAGGTAACTGTCAAATAATCAATATTTGTTTTTGTCAAATTCACATTAAGCAAAATTAAAAGACCTGGTTGATGAATAAACCAGATGTGTAATATAGTCTAATGCTTGCATTACTCTGATTTCATGTGTTTTTTATCTACCATCTTAAATCCTTAATGTTAATGTTTCTGTGTAAATTTAAATTTGCCTGGCTGAACACCCATGTGTCGTCCTCTTCGTTTACCCTTTTTTTTGCCTCCGGGCTTTCCCTTGTAACCGCAGTAACCTTGTGTTTAACGTCACAACACGATGAATTGTGGGTAATTCCCTCAGGCAAAGTCTACAGAAATGTGGACTTATGGAAAGTGTTCACAAAGGGCTCAAAATGCCTGCGAGAGAGCCCTCAAGCACTCGACGATTTCACAGTGGGACAGCCCTAAACCCTCATGGACTTTGCAGGAACGCGCCTTAAAGTTTGTGAGTCTGTGAGTGTGGACATTGGGCTTGGGCCCACACTTCATATAAATATAATGAACACAATACAAAAAATGGCTCCAAAAATGACTTTCTGGGACACTTAAATAGAGAGGATCCATCATTAATATTATTAGTAAAAACCCATCCTATGATTTTCCTGCTGTGACAAGTCAACATGTCTGTAAAAAGGGGCTATTGACTATAAATACTAAAGATCAGCCTCACACCAATTATATGTTTTGTATAACATTTTCCAAAAGGCTGAGCTACTTGATCATTTTTCTACATAACCCCTAGAAACAGCGGAAAATACCGACTGGGATACAAGCACCTCTGGTTGGGAATCACTGCATTAGAAGTGGTGTTAAACTCTCTTCATTCAGCAGGTCATACATTATTTCTACCTGCAGAGGGCAGAAGAGGCTCCTTCCCAAACAGCTAAAGAGCTATTGTTGAGAGTGGAGAAGAAGAAGAGGGAGGCAAAAATAGAGGTGCAGCTGCTGTGGCTTTGTCAATAGTGTAATAATGGTGGTGGCATATTGAATTCTGGCAATTCAAACAAATGCTGATTTAAAAAAAGAATATATCAGATAGCACATTGCACATGCTAAACTCATGATCCCACATCTGCAGAACAACCACTACGCACACATTATTAAGTTGCCCTTTGCACACCTGTTGGCAGATTGTCTCTCATGAGCTGTCACTTAAAATACACCACCATTTTCTACTGTAGCACCAACCCAAACATCCACTGTGTTTTTGGTCCTCACAGACTTAAACACCTCGAAATAACTGAACCCCCCCCCAACGCCCCAAATCTCTGGGGCTCAACTCTCTCCTCCCACATCACCGCCTCCCTCAAAGAGACATCACTGGGAGCAAGAACTGTGCTCACTATTAAACCCCCCACGTGCTATCTCTCTCTCTCTCTCTCTCTCTCTCTCTCTCTCTCACTTGCAGCTTTATTTTTAGCATTCAAACAACTGGTCTCCTAAAAATGGGCCTGTCCTGCACAAGTAGTGGGAGAGGAGCGCTGCTATGTATGGTATCCACCCCCCTGGTACCTCACAGGCCCGACAGTGCTCCTCTTTCGTCTTTGTGTCTGCAGAGAGAAGGCGTGAAGGAGTGATCACAGGGGGGAGAAACAGTTGCTCCTGTAGGTCCTGAAGATGCTTTAAGTTGGATTTCTCTGCACAGCTTGGGATGCTTGAGAACTGCCACTGAGGGACCAACTTTTACCTCCAAAACTTTCTTCAGGATTTCCCTACATTTCCCTGACCTTTGACCTTTGTGATTGTGCAGTTTTATACTGTGAAACCAACACCAAACTCTGACTTTCGGGGCTGTGTGGTATAGCTCCGGACCATGCTCTCCCTGTGCTTGTTCCTGCTCCCTTGCCTGAGCCTGGTGCCTATGGCCCCGGCTACGAAGGGCCTGGAGTTCCCACACTATGATGGGAAAGACCGAGTCCTGGACATCGATGACAAGAACTACAAGAAAGTCTTGAAGAAGCACAACATGGTGTGCATGCTCTACCACGAGCCCATAGCAGACAGCAAGGAGATGCAAAAACAACACCAGATGACTGAGTTGGTGCTGGAGGTAAAGTATAAAGAATAGGAACACAAAGTGTTAAAAGGGAGCAGAAAGTTCTCACTGTAGGAGATGTAGGACAGAAAGATAATGGAACAGACTTGGTTTGTTTTGGTGACAGTGGTATGAGGGGAAAAAAGGACACTAATAGTCCAATTAACCAGAGCCATGTCAAATATTTAGAGAGTTAATGGCTCCACAATAGAGCCCAAATAATCAGAGAGCCAACTGGTGAGATATAAAACTCCATCTTAATGTTCGCATGTGTGAGTTCCTTCAAGGTCAATGTGTATCTGTATACTCTACGGGTGCAGAATAGTCCAATGAGATGCAGTGCTGTCACTTAAGGTACCTCTAGCACCTTAATTCAATGTGTGCTTCTATCCCTTATAAATACAGTATATCACTAATCTTCTCTGTGGCTCTCCTCTGCTGACAGTATAGGCCATGTGTATTATGTTTTAGAGCAGTACATGTGAAGGGCACAACTACCTCCTCCTCTATTGCAGTGTTTTGATGGTCAAAGCCAAAGTAAGCTTGAAGTTATTTCATATTCAGGCTCAGCTAAACAGCTGGCGTATAATTGATAGATTAAATGAATCTCTTTGTTTGAATCCCGTACGGTAGGAAACAGTGTGCCTTGTCTCATGTTACACGTGGCTGAGGGTGAGCTGCTCTCTCATCTGTGGAAGGTAATCTGAGCCCAGTTCTGATATTAGCTTCACTTATTTGACACAGCACAGGTGGGCCATGTTACTATAGAGTCAGGCACTCATGTACAGTAACCATGTACAAAGATGAACTTGTTAAAGCTGGTAATATTTGATGTATTTGCTAATAACAGATGATTTTGCAGCCTTACAAACCTGTTTAAGATCTGTTTATTTAATTGGTGGAAAAAACTTAAAGGTGCCTGGTGGAGTTTTCTTGCAAACACACAAAAGATAGCATTGTTTACATCCATGTTTGCTGGTTGTATCTGGACGGTAACCCACAAATTACATGGCATTGACCTCGAATGATTAAGGTTAGGATAGGTCGTCGGGGCAGCAAGTCTCGGGAGAGTTTTTGCAAGTTTTCGCAGTTTGTGGGTTATCTTCTCGATATGACCTTGCGTACTGCAGTATAGCAATTTTCTTCTTCTCTGTCATTGTTGGTGCATTGCTTCGTTTGTTGGCACATTACCACCACCAACTGTCAATCAGTTGAATAGCTTGAAACTGATGGCCGGATATTAATCGCACGGCCTGCATGCTCATCCTTGTGCAAGATTCAAACAAAACAGGGATCCGCTTGTAAAAGGCATTGCTAAATAGCGCTACTGGTGGTCAAAACTCCACAGGGTACCTTTAACTTAATGCCATAGACTGTATAAACAAAGTGGACGCAGTCACTGTGACATCACCCACTGGTTTGTGGACTGTCATTATGAAGCCTCGAGCTTGCCATTTTGGCAGTCACCATCTTGTTTTTTTTTTTGCAATCAGAAATGACAGGAAAGGGTGGAGCTAAGTACAACCGAATGCTGAATAAAACATTATAAGGCGACCAAATTGTTACAATTAACTTTCATGAACTGAAATAATACTGTGAAAGGGTTAAAGTTACAAGACGAAAACATAGTCCCAGACCGGACAACGCCATGGTAGCGACCTGTCAATCACAAAGTAGCCAAGCCCTGAAGCATCCCCTGCTTTATGGTCTATTTGACTCTAAATGGGACCATAATTTACTAAATGAACATCATGCTGTATTGAAGAAGACTTGAAACTAGTGATTGAGACCATGAACTCATGTTGTCTCAGTAAACACAATGTTTACTGAGGTAATAAATTTAACAAGAAGTGCACTCGGAGAGCGCAGACCTCCGCCAAGGCAGGTTTCATAGTTGCTGGCTAGCTATTAGAAAGAATGCAAGGTTAAGACACTTCCACATTGGCTTCACTTTTCAGTTCTGGAGGTAGCCCACCGCTTTATACGCCCAGAGTTTTTCACTGTGCACTGAAGACATACTTTAAATACGCTTGTTCTATTTGTGTAAGGGTAATTTCTGGCAGGAGGGTCTCCCTCTTCTCACCTACTGTACTTCACAGAACAAATACACTGTAGCTTTGGTTATATTTAGAACAAGGCAGCCTGAGTGATTATGTAACGGTGTCTCCGTGGCCCCGGGGCAGCTTGAGCACCTCGGTCATATTGCCAACTTTGGTACTAAGACCTTACCCAACACAAGCTCCAAAACAGAAACAGGGATTTGTGTTCTCAGTACCCAAAATGAATAATGTTCTGTTTGTTTGGTTTCTTTACATCTTATGTGTTCAGTCCTGTTCTTACCATTTAATCCTCCATGTTTTCTTTTGGCTGCAGCTTGCCGCTCAGGTTGTGGAGGAGAAGGACATTGGGTTTGGAATGGTCGACTCCCACAAAGATGCAAAGGTGGCAAAGAAACTGGGTGAGTATGGTACATTTATGTAGTGCTTTTCTAATTTTCCGACCACTCAAAGCTCTTTACACTACATGTCAGCATTGACCCATTCACACACACATGCCAAACTGCCCATCACATCCTTTGGGAGCAATTTGGGGTTAAGTATCTTGCCCAGGGACACTTCGACATGTGGACTGGAGGAGCTTAGGATCAAACTACCAACCTTCCAATTGGTGGACGACTTGCTCTACCTCTAAACCACAGCCGCCCTGTATATGAATACAGCATAACCTTTATTTAACCTTCTCTATAGTAGGAGTAGTAGTAGTAGTAGTTGGTATGTACTGTATATAGAGATTTGTAAATGCAGTGTTTTTTGCACTTACCTCGTGTTGTTTGTGTGAGTGATGCACGTTTTTGTGATGTATGTAAATTGCTTGTCTTTAAATGTATATGTAATTTCCTTCAATCACAGGCCTAAAGGAGGAGGGCAGTGTGTATGTTTTCAAGGCCGATCGAGTGATCGAGTTTGACGGCTTGCTCTCGGCTAACGTCCTGGTGGAGTTCTTGTTGGACGTGAGTAAACTGATTTAAGAGCAGATTCTCAGCTGTTAGCACCAATCAACACCAGACTTGCCCAAGTTACAAGCTTACCCCAGTACTTCTCTGTCTGTCTGTATGTCTCTAGCTGTTGGAGGAGCCAGTGGAGGTTTTAGGAAATGCTCTGGAGCTGAGAGCCTTTGATAGGATGGAGGAAGACATCCGCCTCGTTGGTTATTTCAAGACCGAGGACTCTGAGCGTGAGTGTTGAGTGAGGCTGTTGAACGATACGTTTGTCAAATGTAGGGTTTGACCACAGCTCTTGTTAGCTAGGTCTGTGATGGGCTCTGTGATGGGCATGTGTGATGCCCTTCATTATGACATGAGTGCATTTTAACTCCCTCATCTCCACGGATTTACAGATCCATTTTTACCGCTGTCGCTCACACAGCTGCCACTGCCTGCTCTCATCTCACGTGCTGTGGAAGAACTGAGTCTAGAGTAGTTTACTTGTGGCGATGAGCTGCAGCTACATCCCATCTGGCCAACTGTGGGAGCATTAAGTCGAGGTCAAAGTTCAGCTATTTCCGCTCCCTGATGTGCAAATGTCATGTATACAACAGCCAAAGAACGCACAAACAGATGTGTGAGCAGGAAAACAAGAGTACAACAAAACCCTGTTGTTTACAACCTAATCCAATTGAATATACTCTACGTAACTCCTCCTTTCTCTCTTTCATTCTCAGATTATGAAGCGTTTAAAGAAGCTGCAGAGCAGTTCCAGCCCTACATCAAGTTCTTTGCCACATTTGAGAAATCTGTAAGTAACAAACAAACAAATAAACGGAAGCGTCATTATTCTTGAGTGATCTGTATTTGTTGCCTCAGGTGGCCAAAGAGCTGACTCTGAAGTTGAATGAGGTGGATTTCTATGAGCCCTTCATGGAGGAGCCAGTCACCATCCCGGGCAAGCCTCACTCTGAGGAGGAGCTGGTGGCATTCATAACTGAACACAGACGGTAAATAAAGACCAATGTTGGACTAAATACTCGGACAAATGTGTTGTGACCTGCTTAACTGCGGGATAAGGCTCTGCTAAACCACAACTTAACCCGGGTCCACCCAGGACTACCACAACAAATTAGCTAAATTTGTCTGAACTATAAATGGCAGAAGTGGTAAAACAAAGAGTCGTTTGTCAGCCGAAAGAGCCGGCTCTTCTTGTGAGCTGAGCTAAATGATCTGGCTCACTAAAAAGAGCCTGAATTCCCATCACTAATACAGAAACAGCGTTGGCAATAACACAACTAAAGCGCCTACCTGTCCGGGTGGGATCCAGGTGGAGGCGCAGTGGCGACTACAGACACATTACTGGGAGACAGCTTTACTAGTGTGAGCTCCGTGGGGTACTTCAAATGTGCCCGGATGTGACAATCAATTGTTGTGGTCAGGTGTATAGGCGTCTTCCTTATATGGTATGGTGACAGGTGAGCAGGGGAGGTGGTGACGTCACGTAGCGGTGACCGGCCAGGTAAAAATTAGCTGGGAAGAAGAACCAAAGGAGTAGGCTGTTGTTTTCCATGCTCTACCAGAAAGTGTCCTTGTCTTTCTACGAAATCCTGTTACTATTGATCAACCTTTTAATTGAAAAGATTGTGTGGAAAATATTTATATTGGAGTTACTAATTTACTGAAAGAGAAGTGCTGTAACAAAAATATTAGGAACACACTCAGTTATGCTTCTGTCCATTCATCTAGATGTTTTTGGTCTTCCTTAGTACAGTAGGAGAAAGCTTGGAAAATTTGTGATAAATACTGAATCAATAACATATTTAAGGAAGTGTCATTCAAGATATTACATATAATTTACCTGGTAAAACTTGTGTTTGAAAGATTCAAGCTGGATATTGATTTGTGTGGAAAAAGAGAGTATTTCACATCTATTTTTTCACTGTTCTGGCTTGATGTTGCCAACTTTCTTCCAAAGAAACTTAGAATGAATGTTGAAATAAATATGTTTGATGTAATGATATATTTTAGTCAAGATAAGATTTAAAATAGCATACTGTATATCATACAATTATTTATTATTTTGTGAAAATTCAATATTCATAAGAAAAAATGGTCAAGCCAACTTTCCTGCACTTTATTAATGATTTTAAACAATATAGCACCATCCTACCCAATGTTAAAAACAAAAAAGCCACTAAGACTTTTAAATTATTAAAGACTATAATATGATGTATATAATATAAACTCTGGCATTATGAAATGTATACATAATTATTTTTTGTTTAGTCTTCTTTTTTCAATTGTCTATGTATCTGTTTGTACCTCTGTAAATGAGCATGTGCTCAATAAAGTAAAATGTATATATATTTATAACGTTTATAAACTTAGCTGGGAAGCGGTAGGAAGGTAGGAAGGTAGGAAGGTAGGCCTATAAGTGGGAGAGATATGAGATTAATCCTGCTTCAGTGTATTCAAACAACTTCTTTGTTTAGGTCTATTGTGTGAACACATACTTTAACATTCAATGTGTTTTCTGTGCCATCAGACCAACTCTGAGGAAGCTGCGTGCAGAAGATATGTTCGAGACCTGGGTGAGTGATGATTGATCCGGCTGAAGACAACATTAACGACTTTAAATGTAGTTTTCCCTGACACTTACAATAATGTGACATTTATATTTGTCTTCCTCTTCTCAGGAGGATGACATTGAGGGCATCCACATTGTGGCTTTTGCAGAGGAGGAGGACCCCGGTAAGTGCATGTTATAGCCTATATGCTCTACCACTATTTGTTATTGTAGGGGTTAAACTTGACATTGTAAAGCACACTAGATCTTTAAAAATTATCCAGCTGAAATAATGAGTCCAGTGTTGCCAACTCTTTCCCATGGCTATTGTTAATAATAATAGCATGACTATTGTTAGTACTCACATGTCAAGCTAGCAGCTTGTTGAAAACTCTGGTGACTCTTGAGTGCACGGACAGAGTGCACACAGGCAGGCAGGTAGACATGCAGGCCGTACAATCATTACACAGGTTTATTACAGTCCAGTGACAGCCACAGATACCGGATGTTTTATTTTTTTTGTCAGAGCATTTGATTTATTGATTGCTGTTGGGATGTAATGAGAGTTTCAACTAATATAAGAAAAAAAGGCCTTTAAAATCTTTACCAAACCTGCCTTTAATGACTTGAGTGCAAATAAACAGTAAGGTAATCGGAGGCTAATGCCCCACAGAAAATAGAAATGATAAAAGTGTAATAAGAAAACCAATAAACCAGATAAAAGGCAAAAAATAAATAAAATAGATAGAAAACAATGACAAACATTTTAAAACAACATTTTTTATTAATAATATAATAATGTAGTGACAATGGCCATAACACGTCCTAATGAAGGAATTTAATTACAATTAAAAGAATTTAATTACCAATACAGAAATGTACAGACAATGTAAAGAGCAATAGTTCGACATTTTGGGAGATATGCGTATTCACTTTTTTGCCGAGAATTAGATGATGTGATTGATACTGTTCTCATGTTTGTATGCTAAATATGAGCCAGCAGGGAGTTAGCTTAGCTCAGCATAAAGACTGGAAACAGATATAGATAAAACAAACAAGATATAATGTCTTCATTAATGAGCTTTAGAGGTGCTGGCAGGCAGATTTTGTAACCTTTGGACAAAGCCAGGCTAACAGTTTCCCTCTGTTTCCAGTCTTTATGCTAAGCTAAGCTAACTAGTTGTAGCTTTAACTTACTGACATGAGAGTGGCGTCAATCTTCTCATCAAACTCTCGATAAGAAAGCAATACGCATATTTCCCTAAATGTCAAATTGTTTCTTTAAATTGGTTGTACTTAGGCAGCAGTGTTTTCTATTAAATTGATGTTGTGTGAAATTTCTTCCAGATGGTTTTGAGTTCTTGGAGATCCTGAAGGAGGTCGCAAGAGACAACACCCACCTACCTGAGCTCAGCATCGTCTGGATTGACCCTGATGACTTTCCCCTGGTGAGCTGTCAAAGAAAAAGAAAGAAAACATGTGGATAGATATTTAGCTCACATATTGCGGTTCTGATGTGATCTTTTTTTTATTTTCTGTCGGTGACCCCCTTCAGCTGATCCCCTACTGGGAGAAGACCTTCAAGGTGGACCTGTTCAGACCACAGATTGGAGTTATCAACGTTACAGATGTGAGTCCCTGACACGCTGACAACCTGTCTGCCGTGACATGAATGTTGTGTGACATTATTTGACCTCCCTGTGTGTGAGCAGGCTGACAGCGTGTGGATGGAGATGGATGATGAGGAGGATCTGCCCACCGCCAAGGAGCTGGAGGACTGGATCGAGGATGTGCTCTCCGGTAAAGTCAACACTGAGGATGACGATGACGACGACGACGATGATGACGACGATGACGACGACGATGATGATGATGATGATGATGATGACGACGACGATGATGATGATGATGATGACGATGATGATAATGACACTGACTCCGATGATGACGATGATGATGATGATGACGACGATGATGACGATGATGAGTAGTCCACAGCCTAATCCTAGTAAATGTTAACTCTTCTGTTTTTTTTTTCTACAGACTTTGAGTTTAACATTGATCTCAGACAAACTACTGTACAGTAAAATAACTTTTCACAAATAAATACGGTCAAATTTGTACTGAATATGTGCCCGGTAGGAATAATAATAATAATAATAATAATAATAAATCTATTTAATATCCACAAATGATATTTTTTGACAATGTAAATAAGCCTGGAATGGGTTTTTGGATTTCGAAGACAGTACTTAAGTTTCTGGACCAGACATTTCCATTACACATGACAATCTCTCATAAATCTATAAATGACTGTTAATAATAAAGGACTGTTGATGTCAACTGTCTGTCGTCTAATTCATTTTTTCATTTAAAACATAACATTGTGAAGACCTCAATCCTCAAGAGAAACATTACTGACTCCAACTGTAGAACAGCAAGTAGACACAAACTTGAATACCAAAAGCAGGTGGAAAGTAACTAAGTATATGTACTTAAATTGAGGCACTTGTACTTTACTTGAGTTTTTCCATTGTATTCTACTTTCTTCTTCTACTGGTATGGATGTATTGTTAAAGATTAAAGCTGCAGTAAGAAGAATGCTTTTGGCGTCATTGGGCAAAAATTCCACAATAACCTTTCAGCATATTGTAATTCAAGTGCTCTGAGAGATAACTAGACTTCTGCACCTCCTCATGGCTCTGTTTTCAGGCTTTAAAAACATGGCCAAACATCAGGTCATTTCAGAGAGAGAGAGCGTTCCTATTGGCTGTTTATTCAACGGAGGCAGCTGTCAATCACTCGTGAACTCCGACCAAACGGTCAAACTCAGCACTGATCAAATATTAATCTATACTCTGTTACTGTAATGCCTATTTCCCGTCTTTTACCAGTGTACTGGTAAACAGATAGATGTTTCTGAAAACATTTAAGGTGAGAAATAGGCATTACTGTAAAAGAATATTTATTCATATTTGATCAGCGCTGCCTAGTTTGACCGTTTGGTCGGAGTTCACGAGTGATTAACAGCTGTTCAAAGATGGCAGACTTCAAGAGTCCAAAATATAAACACATATTTTTGCAGCAGAATGTTTTTTTATTATTCTCTCCGACCCGATCAACCTGACAGAACAAGTAGGTGCATTTTTTCTAATAATACTTATGTACTTTTACTTAAGTGAAATATTGAATGCAGGACTTGTCATGGAGCATCTTTACAGTACATTATTGTATCTGCAATTTCACTTAAGTAAAGATATCTATTCCACCACTGAGCAGCACTTTCACAACCTAATTTTTTCTTTTACTTATAATCTGTTCAATTACATATGTTGTGGCTCATTGTCCTCAGTGTCAAAGAACCAAATGGGTGGTAAAGTATTGTGCACATAAAATACATTTCCCTTTGCTTTTATTCTCCAGCCTCCTTCCAGGTAATGCAACTTCAGATTCAATGTTCAGTTTATCTAGAAAAGGTGTATTTTCTGCCCGGGGGGGCTACAGCTTTGAAATTGTAAAACCATACGCTGACAGTCTCCATTTTCAAAAGCAAACCTCTAATCTCTTCTTTCATCTCTCACTACTTCCTCTTTCTCCTTCAGCTTTATTTCTCACCTGAGCTAATGGCGCAGGCAGCAGCTGCACAGGGAGATAATCTTGTCATTACACCGCTGGATTGACTCTGGAAAGCTCATTAGAATGCTAATTCTTCATGTTTCTCTTCCTCTCTGGCGTTCATGCACTTTTACTTTGCTTTGTTGCTTTTGCTTTTCTTTTTTTGCTCACTTCTCGTCTCCTTCTGAGCACACAATCTGAAAAAAAAACACAATTTAAAATGACAAGGGAAGTTTCTTGATCCGTAGGTGGGTGAAGACTCTACATATGACACAGTATCTATCATCTCATCTATCTACTCTATCTATCTATCGAGTATAGCAGGTCAATGCTTAGGCCTGGTGAAATACAGTAGTCCATTCTCACATGTAATTACTGACAATACTCTCATGCTACACCACTATAACCCACTTGAACTAATCACAAGCCTATTATACATATCCAGCCACAATAGATAACTTTCACATCATTGCTTAGCTGTCTGGGGAGCAACCAATTTCACCGCATAAATAACTCCCAATAAACACAGCCTGTCAATATCGATCCCTCGTACACACTTTTTTTTCCAAGATTTTTTTTTGCGTTTTCACAAACACTACTGGAAAGGAAAAACAATCATTGTACGTAAAAATACGACGATCAAACGCCTTGAAAAGGTCGATACAAATATTTATTTTTTTTTACAAATGTGACTTTGACACAGCTGCTGTGATTTTACATGTTCTGTTGTATAAAAGAAGACAGGGACAAAGCAATCTCTCTTCTTCATTATGTTCCCTTTCTTTCTCCTTTGCTTTCTCTTTCTCTCACACACACACACACACACGCTTGAAAACTGCACATGTACGCTGAGCACATCCTACCTATGTATAACTGAGGCACATGTGTAGTCAAGAACTATTTACAACCGTCAACACTCTAAAAGCCTAAACAAAACTACACCGTCAGTGACCACAGTAACACTTGTGTAACAGGTCCCATAAATACAAAGGGGTTTTAAAAATACAGATCAAATATTCATAAAAATGTACGGTTTGATTGATCATTCCAGTGGCTGTAGATAGGTGGCAGTATAGTGACACTGAGACAAAATACTGAGAGCAGAAATACTGACACTGGGTTGAGCTAATTTACACGAAGTTATAAATTTTCAACACGTTTGAACACTTGCCTGCTTGAGATAAGTGACTATTAATTTGGGTGAGACGTTTGGACAGAATGTCCTAAATCTTTTGAAATTGCTGAAGTGACATTCGCATATTATATTATATTTATGCAGATGGGTGCTGTAATATTACACCCTCCTCATGACGAATGAAAATGAAAATCTGGGGCATATGTTTTGAAATCAAATGGCACAAAGGCGACAGTTTTAAGATAAAAAAAGGTCAACCACATGAACCTTGTAGCCGTCCAAACATTTAAGTCTATCTAGCTAGCCTGCAAAAAAATCAGTGTACACACTTACCTGCACATACGTAATAAGCAGTCACGTGTTTGTTCACAATCTATTGGCTAGACCATCTATATTGAGCTGTACTGCGGTTGACATTCAGTCCAAGAGATATACAAACATGTCTTCATCTATTTACAGTCCAGTTCTGCACAAATGCAGCACAGACAGACAATGTAAAAAAGAAAATCTTTGACAAGGTAAAAAAAAAAAATCATTCAAGCAATGCACAATTTTGATATAAAAAGTCTGGAGGGATAAAGTATATTCACATATAAATACTGTACATACATCTGTAACACAGGACAGTTAAATAATCGTTTGCTAAGACTAAGAAAGAGCAGTTTTGGTGAAAAGGTTATATCAAACATCCTGGTCACTATAGTAACGCTAAGGAGAAAGACAGGTCGAGACAGAGTGTACACTACGCTCAAAACACACACACTTTTTTCATCCTAAATTTGCACACACACTCCTCCTGTATCGTGAACTTCCCCACGCAGGCACACACTGGCACATGCAATTAAAAGGGAGAAGAAAACTTGTGAGGGTCATCTGTCGTGCATAGAGGAATACCTGAACTGTGTTCTGCTGCAAACGTCAGGACAGAGAAATCCAAGCATATTCCCTCCCGTTTTCTGTTTTTTATCGTCTTTCATGTCGACCGGGACAAAGACAAGGACACAAAGATACTCTATAAGTGAGGAAATTACATAAACATAAGTACAAAAAACAGTACAAAAAGTTGAAAAATTCAGTCGGATAATAGTAACAGTCCTGTGAGTCCAGATCAGCAGCACTGGTCCAAAAACTGTGTTAAACTGAGGTTTCTGATTGGAGCAGCAGTATAAACTTGTGAGACTTGGGGTCGATGAACTCCTCAGTCAGTCGGATGTACGGGATGGCCTTGACGGTCACAGCTAAGCTAAAGTCAAGACACCTCAGCAGGAACTCTGAGCCCTCTTTTACGCCACCGGTGACAGAAGCCTCGCTGACCAAAGTCCACTGGTCAGCCATCCAGCGCTCGGGGCCATACTGCAGGGTCGGGCCGGGGGCCAGGTAGGCCTCCAGGAAAGCCTGGACACACAGAAATGACACAATGACATAACATGTTCAACAAGAATATCACTTTTTGAATGACATTTATTGAACCTATTGAATGGTTTAAAGGATATTTCCACTATTCCTATGGGAATATGGTAACTAGTGTTGTAGTCAAGACCACCTAAACCGAGACCAAGTTATGACCAAGACCAGAGTGTATCGAGACAAGACCAAGTCTCTGAGGGGTTAAGTCAAGACCAAGACCAGACCAGTGGGTATTCCACACTGCATGACACACTAGCGATAAAATGTGGAACATGCAAACCTATAAATGTCTGTAAAGGGAGACTCGTGGGTACCCATAGAACCCATTTTTATTCACATATCTTGAGGTCAGAGGTCAAGGGACCCCTTTGAAAATGGCCATGCCAGTTTTTCCTCACCAAAATTTAGCGTAAGTTTGGAGCGTTATTTATTCCTATGGCATGGTTGTTACCAATGGATTCCTTAGGTTTTTCTAGTTTCCTATGATGTCAGTATCGTCACTCTCACTTTAAACCTAAGCCTGCTACAGCCTAAAAAACGTAAATTGCGTTAATGCGTTTAAGAAATTGGTGGCATTTAAAGAAATTTGCATTAACAAGTTATTATTGTGTTAACTTTGACAGCTCTAGTGTATGTAAAAGTGTACAATGAGAAATGTCTTGATAAAATAATCAAAAGGCATTACAGAGGTGGACGTTATGTGTGGGAATTTTCCTTTGTTTTCTATGAGCATATTTCTATGATATAAAATCCTCTTCGTAGTCCTCTCTGTCTGAGACCGAGCCAAGACCAAGTAAAAATGTCCGATTCAGAGACGAGACCCTCAAAACGTGGTCTTGAGACCAATTACTACAACACTGATGGCAACATCACTAAAAACAGAGGAGTGCCAAGGTTGAAACGAGTTGCTGCAGATCCGAGCCTCTATCCCAGTTTAATTGGATAATCAGGTTAAAGTGTTGGCTGCTATTCAACCTGTTTGATCATCAAAAGACTTGTGTTTGTTGTGCTGTTTGTTGAAGCAATGGCATCGTGTTCCCAGATCTCAGCTATCACATTGGTGAGTAGAATGTCATCATAACTGATAGACATGATGGCCAGAACTATGCAAACAAGTTGTAATAACCTGAGATTGTCGTTTAAGTCCTGTAATCATTGACTTCTGTGGCTTGAAATATTAACAACACATATTATTCTCTTTAGAATATTTCAAATTCAAGGTTCAATGCCCAACTCACCTTAGGGCTCATGTTATTGACGAGGCAGAAAGCGAGGTGCTTCTGGATGCTCTCCATGCTGTGGCAGTGCTGCCTCCTAGTGGTGCGGAGGTACTTCTGCAGGGCACGGGCCATGGAGGGAAATATAGCCAGAGCTGCTTCACGCACGTCCATGATATCGGACGGTGTTGTTGCACGCTCGTCCTCTTTCTTCATCCGTCGGACGTGTGTGAAGGCCTCCTCCACAGCCACCACCAGCCTGACAGAGAGGGAGCATACACACAGCAGTTAGCTTACTGTCAGCTCTCTACCCTTGTGTTAAATAAGTACCAGTGCAACTTTTGGGTGCTTTTCAGACCCGGAATACATAATATTGCTGGCTTCATCTAGGATTTTTGTCATTAGACATAAGTGTTTGTAACATAAATGTTCATTGCAGCTTTACTCAGACATGACAGGACTGTTATGGAAAGAGC